>JAOTRN010000019.1:3728363-3746141 GCA_028566695.1 Bagroides melapterus
CTCTCTCTCTCTCTCTCTCTCTCTCTCTCTCTCTCTCTCTCTCACACACACACACACACACACACACACACACAAAATCAGATTTTGTTCTGTCTGTAGTAGAGCGGAGTCTTCACTACATAAAGTAGGACAGGGTGTGATGTTACTGTGGGTCTCTTGAGGATTCATATAACCGTTCGCCAGCACAGAATCGAGCACTGCAAAGTGAAAAAGAAGAGGAGAGACAAAGAGAAAGATTAACAAAACAGGAATGGTTTATAGCGCTCTGGCTAGGCTTTGATCCATCTACATGCCAAGCTAATTTATTAGGTTTGACGTCATTAAGACTCCAAGCGATGATGTGTGTGTGTGTGTGAGAGAGAGAGACCAAGAAATTGCTGATTAATGTCTGTGCATACAACGGATAGAAATATCAGTCCGTCTGCTGTAGAACGATCGCTGACTATAAAAAGGTTTTGGAGACGGAAAAAATGGGATTAAATGTAAATTTGTGCCACAATACGTTAGCCAAGCTATGCAGCTTAATCACGTTGTCCTAATGGCCTGTCTCTAACTTGTCTCATGTCTGAAGACTTCACTGCTGATGATTCTGTATGAATTTTGTGATACTCATAGAAGTAACTTCCGTTAATATTTAATAGAATTTTCTCTATGAGTTAAACGTGTACAGCAATTCAATGTGCAGTATGCAAATGCGTATACATTCAACACTAGATAGAAATTTGATAATCGATGATGATCCTCCTTATAAAACGCAAAAAAAAACAAAAAACGCTTGCGTCATTCTTCATCCATTTCTCTGCAAATCCAGCTGTAGTACAGGTGCGAGGTTCTACTCCTTTCCCCATGAGCGTGAATAACTTAAAATGCTACATGTTTGATTCATTTTTCCCCCTCATAGAGCATGTGTGAATTAGTTTTCCCCTCTACGTGTCCATTAATACATGTACTAACGTACTTAAAGTGGTTGTTATTAACGCATAATTTCAGAATGCTCTATTCCAGTTATTTAAGTATTAATTCCGCTGCGTTTATAGTGCATGATTATCCGGGTTTTGTTATTATAAAGCTTTACCTGCATTTTAAAAGGAGAATCTATTACATGCTGCAGAAACATTTCAATCCTGAGGGGTTGGTGGTGGATTCATTTGGAAAAAGCATAAATAACGTTTGGAAAATGAGCAATATTCCGTCTCCACATGCGAACAGGATATAGTGTGTTGCGGTTACTCACAAAGGTTTCCAGTTAACTAATTTGTGTGTCTTTATTATTATTATTATTATTTTATTTTATTTATTTATTTATTTTTTTACGTAGTATTACGCTATTTTTGTGTTAGCCTGTTTATTATAATTGGCCCATAAACTAAAAAGGCACCCATTGTAGATATGAACAGGACTATTTACTGAAGTTCATTAAAAACAGCGCACACACACAAAAAATGTTTCAATACTCCATGAAATAGTGAACTGTCACAGCCCAGTATAAAAATCTCTATGAAGGCAATTAAAAATGATGAAGGCCATTAGACTAATGAACTCTTCCTGCAACACCGCTGTATGAGCCTCATAATTTCCCTCATCAGGAAATTTAATGCTCCTGATTTATATTCAGTGCACCATAAACACACCGGTTTTATACGGAGCTTTATGGCCCCTTCTCAGAAACATCTTATTAATGAATGAGGAGCTTTACTTCCTTTTCCACATCACTATCGCTATCTCTCTCTCTCTTTCCGTTTGACTTCACACTCGCTCCAGCTTTCCATCAGTAATACAGCTCCTCAACAACTTGGCTGTATTTGCATTATTTATCATAAACAAGTCAATAATTATTGAGCGGACGTAGCAGAAATCACTCGAATCTGCATTATATAATAGAGGAAGAAGAGTTAACAGCGCTTATACAACCTCGGATGGACTCGTACAATTAGTGCAAATTATGAAACACACTTTTAAGAGCAAATACTTTGACGTGATGAAGCAATAAGAGATAATGCAGCATGCTGAAAAGAGCCTGGCTCAAACAGAAGCTCCCCCTGCTGGTGACGAGTGGTCAGTGCAGTCTGAGAGCCACCCGTCTCGTATATCACACTTGTATTTATTTCTCTCGGCTCAGCAGAGATTTTAAATACAGCCGATTTAAATTCTACAGGTTTGATGTAAAGCATCTACACCACGCTTCCTAACAGAAATAATGTGTTAATAAATATGCAAATCCTCAACAGCCCACTGCAGGCAGGTGCAGACCTTGAGCAGAGACCGTAATTATTTAAAGTTAAAAGAAAACTCCACTTTTTGCCTTATAAGCACATTGCGGGTGTTTATATTGCGCTATTTGTGAAGTTTAATGATTTCCAACTATTTTCCAATGATGTTCAAAGTTATTGATTGGAAATCTAATGTAGAAGTGGCAGAGGACAAACACTGGATTCAAAGATACAGAAAACATTGCAGTTATAGGACCGTGTTCTAGCACGTCTCTGCATGCCACGTTTACCCCTGATCCCTCTCTCGGCATTGCAACACAAAGAGGTGATAAGTATTACCCTGAGGCTTGGCTCAGTTAGTTAACAATCTGTGTGATGATCGCGTCTGATGTTTGGATGCAGATGTTTGAGCACAGTGTACTGCTGCATCAGTCTTGAAGTACAGATGAAGCAGGACTGATTTTACAATAGCGTCACTACGAGAATGAATATAAACGGCAAGGTGGGTAATGTAGATAAACCTTTCCACATTAATCATTGGACGTTTTCACCCCAAGGTCATATATTATAGCTATTCAAGGTGGATTTTTTTTCCTTTTAAAAGTGAAATCATGAGCTCCACTGTTCAAAGTATGTATGCATCAGAGATTGCCTTTGAAGAGATAAGAGGCAGGATGGATCAGGTCGTTCTCAATGGGAGTGAAGCTCATTTCCAATGCAGGGATAAATGTCAACAGAAGCCTGAAAGTCTGAAAGCCGGACATTAGCCAGTTCCATTGCAGGGTGAAAGTTCACATTAAAATTTCACTAAAGCATTTTGAATCTACACCTTTAAGAGGGGACAAACATTTTTCATCTTTCTTTCCCCGCCTAAGACAGCAGCAGCGAATTTGATTAAACTCCGAGGGTGGGCAAAAAAGTTATATGATCTACAGAGAGATGATGAATACAGTTAAGTCGCAAAGGGGTTGAGATAAATTTAGCTTTCCAATAATTCTAAACTCCCAACGATATTACTTGGGGAAAACATTTATGCCAAGCTTCAAAAATTCCTTCTCTCACCTTTTTTTTTTTAATGAGCTTAGAGCCACCAGCCAGGCTTAGTGGAGCCATGCTGCATATGTATTGAAAAGAAATAAGCCATTCTGTCATGAACCATTCTGTCAACAGCAGTGACTGAACCTTAGTGTGGTGATGAAATGGGCAGGAGACACTACTCACCAAGTGTAATAGAGAGACACACCCGAGGGAGGAGAGAGAAACGAGAACAATACCACAGGGTCACAATACTAGACTGGGTGGAGCGAAAGGAGTTACAGTAGGAAATCAATTAACCAATTTGTTTTAATGAAAATGTGGAAGCGTGCATTAAAGCATAATAAACGTTTCCACTGCTGTGCTTACGCGTAATATGTGCTTGACCTCGCTATGCCATCCTTTCATGGATCATCTGCAAGCCACAGAGCAGGGATGATGTCACAGAGCGCACACTATTTCTATTGCTGGATAAATCAAGCCACATGACAGCATAAAGATCTGTTAGTCAGCTCTGCAGTCAGTAAGAAGGAACCTCTGAAGATCTGTGAGTAAATTGTTAAACTCTTTCTGTACATAACATTTAAACTGAGTGTCTGATCCTGATCATATCAACATAAAGGAAATTTTCAAAGACAAACCTGTGCAAGGATGATCTACTCGAGATCTGACTGTGATCCAAAAAGGCACACAGACGAGAACCGGGTTGCCCAGGAGCTCCTTTCAAGGCTTCTCCATCAGTGAGGATCTACATCTAGAGCTGGATTATAATAAAGCTGCTTTGTGACAACGTTTACTGTTAATTGTGCCATGCAAAGACATTTCAATGGAGCAGGCGCTCACTTGCAATTTGTGAGTGTGATACACAGTCAAAGCTATTGGTTGAAACAATTTTAGTAGACACAAGGACATTCATTTTATGCATTTATTTATGTAGCAATTTATTCTCTGTTCACCTGCTGTTTCAGCAGTCTCATAACCACATGTCAGAAGGCCTGTGGTTCTCATCAGTCCTTCACTTTCACTAATCTTTGCGTGATCCTTCCCAAAAAGACCACAAAATTTGCCTAAAAATGTCACCTTTTGAAAAGTCCCTGCATTTTTGCAAGTTCATCAAAACTCTAAACTCCATCCTCCCCTCCCTCCCCCCAGCTGCCCTCAGCTCCCCATTTTCAAAGCTAGTGAGGTCACACATTAGCAACAGATCTTCTCAATCCCACCCTGAAATTTTATAGCCATCCTTTTCACACACACAAGCAACCTTCTTGTTTTAACAGCCAGAGAGGAACAAAAATGATTACATAAATTCCCAAACCTTTTTTTTTTTTTTTTTTTTTTTTTTTTTAACAGAGAAAACAAACTAAATGGGAAAATGTCTTTGTATTAGTCCATGTAAATTCTCCAGTCCGGCTCTCAAGCCAGCATTTTAATTGGGATGGGAGACACACAAAAATACCAAAAATACAGTTCTGTGTGTCAATGAGAGGCTTTGTGTGTAGTAGGCAAGGTCAATATGTCTGTCTCACTCGCTCAACCGTCCTTTAACATTGATTAGAAAGTTGGTCTTGGCCGTCTCTACAATAGTGTGAATATGTTTGTGTGTGTCATAAGTTAACATTATGTGAGTCTAAATCAGTGTCGGGTGTGTGCGCGCATGTGTGGATTGAAGAAAGTCCTTAGGCCAGCCCGAAGCCCTCTGAGCATTCCTGAATGGCCAGCAGCAGCATGTGTCTCAACTTCTCGTAGCTCTCGTAGGCTGGGAGATCCAGCTGGTTAAAGCTGGAGAGAGAAACAGAGATCATCACAAAGCCATTAATAACTTCACATCAATGAATGATTTTAAGGTATTTGAGAGCTTTATTTTTTTGTTCATTAAGAGTTTTTATGGCAGATACATTATTTTTAAAGCCTACCAAGTGTGTGCAGAGGGCAGGCGGTCAGTGGAGCGGTCATCACGGTGAATCTGAAACTTCTGGATGCCGTTCATGCCCTCCAGTGCAGCAAAGCCCTGCAGAGGCACTTTGGACGTGCCTGTGACAAACTGCAGAAACTTGGCACGGTCTGCCTGGTCAAAGGAGCGCAGTGCACGCCAGAACCACTGGATCTGTGCACGCAAATATTAATTAAATATTTATTTATTCATTCTGTAATTACTTGCACTAAAAATACATCTGACTTAATATTAAACTGTGTGTGTGTGTGGACCTACTTGGATAGAGCTGGACTGGTACTTGTGGTACTCAGTATTGGCCTTAAGATCATCAATGTCGATGGTCGGTAGGCCTGAGATGAGCAGCTCCAGTTCCTGCTCGGTGAAGATGGAGATGAGCCTCTTGGGGATGATCTCATAGAAGCCCTCCAAAAAGGCTGCCAGCTGTTTACGAATTGCACCTTCAGTCACGACAAGAGAAAACAGGGTTACAAATTTTACACAGAATAGAATACACATCCATGCTGAAAACTTCCAGGATGTGCTGACAATAGTGTTGTGGATGTAAAGCTCACCAGTCATCTTCATCTGGCAGACCAGGTGCACATACTCCTTCTTGTTCTCTTCAGTCACTAAGATATTGGCCCCATTGGGCTTTAGATCCCTCACTTCACAGACGCCAAACTCCTGGACCTTTAAAAAAACCAAAAAAAAACAACAACAAATAAATAAGAGAAAAGAAAAGGAATCATTGTCTTAACATATAGTGGTGTGGGTCTATATTTATAATCGCCATTCAACACTAGTAGTACAAGTAGTACCTCAGTGCTAAATGTCAGCTCATAGCCCAGTGTGGACACATCATTCTCCAGCAAGTAGACCAGGCCTTGGAAGAAAGGATAATCCTCACTCTCCATGTCAGTGTATCTGCAAAAAAAAAAATAAAAAATAACATGGTTAATTAAATTAACATTTAAAAATTAAAATTAACACATGACTAAGGTTTCATTAATAAAAATGATACACTAATAGTGGATGTACGAAGCAGCCAAACACCCTTAAATGTGTAATTTAAACAAATACATACAATATAATCTAGTGTGAAATAACACATTAACGACTAAGAGTTAAATACCAAACTGTATAAAGAGCACTTAAACATCATGCTTATTAAGAAGTGAAAACAATCTACCTAACACTCTTCCCCAGGATGTGTTTGTAGAAGCTGCGTGTGAAGTAGCACTCTAGCAGTCTGTTATCGTACACCGCCTTGGCCACCACCCGACCCACAAATTTGAAGTAGCTGAGATGGTTGGGATTGCAGTGAGAGGACGGGTTGATGGTGTACGTGACCCGGTCTCCGGGTGACGTGCGGAACAGAGCGTACATGGGATTAAACATTTCTCTGGAAATGATCATGTACCACTCTCTCAACAGACCACCAGCATCCTGGCCCTCTTCCCCTTCAAACACAATGTATCTGAAAAGAAAAAATAAAAAGAGCAAGAGAGTGTGAGCAAGAGTTGAAAGAGTTGTCCTGCGATGGGAATGGGGAAATACATTCTCTCGGGTTATACAACAACAATGTAACACCGACACAATGAATGGCAATTGGTTTCTTGAATAATGAGTAATTAGTGAAGGATGAAGTTTAATAGAGCAGCTCCATATTAAGCCCTCACAGTCTGTTCTTCATGTCCTCGGGGCTCTTGCGATGCAGTTCTCTGTAGGAGTCCTCAAAGACATGGTCTCTCCTCACATGAACAGCCATGTCCTCCTTCCTTAGACCCTCATCCAGGCGCTCCAATTCCTGACGGAAATACCTGAGGCACAAACACACAAAAACACACATGTATTAGTCCAAAGCCGAGGGGACCGACGCCTACAAGAAAACCGCTACAGCCAAAGCATGTGGGACTTACTTGCGCTTGACATCAAAGTCAAGAATACGAATGTAGTCCACCAGGACAGCAAAGGGGCCATCAGCTAGGTGTGTGGTGGACTGGCGCAGGATTTGGTTAAGCACTGTTCTGTGGGTCTCTGTTTAGAAAGCAAAAAAGGGAGATCATAACATTAAGAATATAGCAGTAATTATTAGTAATAAATTACAACAAAGAACTATTTTTTTTTTTTCTGACAAAGCCTAACCTGTTCTACCACTGTTCCTTTAGTCACACCAGTCATGCCAAAACAGCAGAAGTTAAAATTATACAAGAGGGGGGAAAAAAATCCCCACTAACCAAATATATAAAAATAAATTAAGAAATACTTCTAAGAGCTGACAACTTCTGAAACAACTTGTCAACACTTAATGCTCATTACAGACTGTTTTCACGACCAAGACTGTATTTTTCCCCCTTAACCAGACAGTCATGATAAGCTCTGACATTGTGGTGATATGTGCTGAATTTACCAGCAAAACGGAGAAACTTCTGGGTGTCTGGAGGCAAGTTGGAGGAGATGTGCATGGAGGAGGGCTCTCTGGAGAAGAAGGGGTCAAGTGAGGATGGGGTGGCAGGTGTGAGTGGGGCGGGGGAGAGCGGAGGTGGCTCGTCTTTGATGTGCGACAGTTGGCTCTCTCGGGTGTCTCGCACAGGCGGTTTGCTCTCACGCTCTGTAGCATGCACCAGAAAAAAGGCCTCCACTGCTGGCTGCAAGACTAGAACATCAAACAATAGTGTGAATTTAAATCCACTTTACTATTTTATCAGTAAGGCATGTGCAGTGTTTTATGATTACCCAGAACAGCATGCTGATCATGCGACTCCTCCAGCTCTTTGAGACACTCTCCTAGCATGTCCCACAGCTCGTCCAATAAGAGCTGCTCGCTCAACAAAGGCAAATCGGGTAGCCGCTCCTCCTGTTCCTGCTGACTACTGGACTCCTCACCTGAACAGACAAGTTCCATAAACTTTTTTTTTTCTAAAACTAAAAAAATAAAAGTAAATAAAACCTATCCCCCTTGGCTAAACTCCAAATGTCCTTATTCAGCAGAAATCATGAAGGGATACTGTCCTGTAATGTTAGTTGGATACCCAGGGGAGTGAAAACTCACCAGATGGGGCCTGGTCCTGCTCCAGAGGCGAGGGCTGGTCTACGTCCATAGGAGAGTCGTCTCTCTGTGCCGCTGGAGGTTCTGCAGCAGAATGCATCTCCGACTATCACAGAAAAAAAGATCCAAGTTGAGCTTCCACATAAACAGCTACAAAAAGCACATTTAATAAGGGAACAATGATGGATTTATGTTAACAACTGTGTACATCCTCAGTGAAAGCACCATGCATTTAAGGGAAACAATCAGAAGAGGTACTGGGGCAGGGGCCAAAGCACTCAGCCATAACAGCCAGCCAAAATGAACACAGAGGTGGAAAGCTAAAAGCTCATTCAAAATTAATAACACCACAAATGCCATAAACATGTACACAAACATCAGGCTGTCAGTTGCTATTGCATGTACAATGCAGTGAATGTTTAAGAAAATGTGTAAAACAGACCGCAGATTCGAGTGGTGGAATAAGTGCAATTAACCAAATGTCAAAACACTGAAAAAGTGGTAGGAAACATCAGTCTGGCTTACGAACCATACAGAATACTTGTAGGTGCATAGAAGTGGATCTCAAAGTGGGGTCCGTGAAGCATAGCCAGGAAGTCCATGATTTTAACAATTTTCTTACAGTGGTGAAAATCACAACCCATCATTGACAGAGATATATTTATTCCTGAGTGTTATAGTTATTCGCTGTTTGGCCGGTCACGTGAATTAAATGAGCTTAATCCAAACCTCAATAACTCAAAAACAAGTAAGACTTTAAATAATGTTTTGAATACACCAGCAATTTTAATAAAGGTGTGTTCAAAGTGGAACGATCAGGAAATTAAAAGGCTCTATGGCTCAAATAAACAGTGGAAATATGAATACAGACACATGAACAACAAGCCTTAAATCTTTTAAAATCTCAGGAAGGCCATGAAATTTGTGCTACAATTAATTGGATCCCTGACTGCAAAATGGTTATATTATTATTATTATATATTTAGCCCAATTAATTAATCTGCGCGTCTCGTTATGTGGTGAGTAGCAGTGTGCCTGCTGTAAATGCGGCCCATGCTAACCGTGGCAGAGCTGGCTGAGCCGGCAGGCGGGTTGTTGCTTGCAGCAGTGCTGGGGATATGGCTTGCCACCACAGACGATCCAGAAGCAGCAGCAGCAGCAGCAGCAGCAGCAACGGCGGCGGAAGAGGAGGATGAAGAGGGCGGGGCAGCCTGCTGGAGACGGCGTGCCTGCTGCCCCTCTCTCACCATTTGAATAATGGCGTCTGCTTCAGCCTCCAGTTGGCGAACCGCAGCCTGAATACTACTGGTAGAGCTCAGACTACTCGAATCTGCAACCGCAGAGCAGACAGGATACACAATCAATATTATAGTCAGAACCTGCATATCTGTTAAATACACATCAGAACCAGATCTGAGAGGGTAATTATTGAATACACCATTTGTAGATTTCAAATCACACAGTTCAGCACTGAAACTGCTTTAAATAAAAGTGTCCACCAAAGGAAAAACTGTTACTGTAAATATATAACATAAATTAAAAGGTTTCTAATCCAGTAGTAACCTAATAAAAAAATTCATAAATCACGCACTCAGTCTTCCAGTCTGCTTGGCCTTCTTGTTGGCACGGCGTGTGTCCTCCCTCAGCTGTATGATGACCTGTAGCACTCGAAGGAAGAATTTCTGCGTGGAGGTCTTAGAGGTAAGCGAGCTCATGCAGGGCAGCTGGAGCTCCCGGCCACCCAACGTGCGCTTCTGAGCAGCCACAATCACCACACTCTCTGAGCCGTCAAACCTGTGAGCAGGCCAAAGGGTATAGTTAGAGAAATATCTGGTCATTTTGTGAGCCCTTGAAGAGCCATAATCTAGATGCATGCACCGAGTCTGCAAAAACATTGCAACTGTCAACAGATTTTACTTTGCATAAGCAGTCAGATATTAAACCTAAAACTTTTACAACTTATACACACAATTTTATAATAGACTAATTCCATAAACCTTTATTTATTTATTTTTTTTTAATGTAGTCAAGGTACATGTTTTTTGAATAACTTTTTTCCCTCCGTTCTGATGCCAAAGATTGCCTCTTACCTGCTGGTCATCTTGCCCTTTAGGCGTGCAGTGATCGAGGGGTCTTCATGAGCCGCCTCTGGAGACTGGGCATCAGCCCGTGCTCTCTTCTGCTGTTCCAGGTTATACTCCCGCAACTCCGCGAGTAAAGTGCCTAAAAAAACCCCCACAAAAAACCAAGATGTGTAAATGGTTAATAATAAATATAGGCTCTAATGACCTAATAAGTATTGCTGTACTAACCAATTTGTTTGCAGAGCGTGTAGCCTAAGTGGCGGGCCCCGCTGAGCAGCAGTCTGAGCACAGTGTCTCGGGTCTGGCTGTCCCCTCTAGACAGCTGTAATAGGATGTTGGCAGCATCCTCCAAGCCCTCCTCTGAACACGAGTGGGACGTCAGCACCTGATGTAGCGCACACATAACAGGGGGGGGTCTCCTAATCACATGGCTGTTGCTGGGTCAGAGAATCCTAGTAATCTAGACGTGAAGGTTAAGTTTGTGTGCACGGGGGATGTATAAATTGTCACAAACCTCTACAGAGAGCTGCAGCTGTTTCTCCGTTAGTCCAGTAGAGGCCAACTTTGTGTCAGTGTCCGTGCTGCTCCCGCTTGCCTTCTGTTTGCCTGCATCAAGAACAATCATATTCACCTCAGCTAGCACATCAAAGATCTTAGCAAAAACATACTTTTGGCCAGCATTTAATAAAGTATTGTAATTTGGAAACTCAGATATCAGAATCCACTAATTATGACAGTAACATTGGTTATATTCACAATGAAAAAGTTTTTTTTTTTATAGAAAAGATAAACTTAAAATGTAAAATGTCATATCCATAGGGCTCGTACCAGGGGTGGTGCCTGTAGCTGCAGTAGCTGTGGTTGTAGCTGCTGTAGCGGTAGAGGCTGGTTGAGATGGTAGCACTGATCCTACTGGTGCGCCATAGCTAGCCACCGTAACCACTGATCCAACAATGGCCTGAGCTGCAGGAGCTGCAGAAACTGCAGAGGGTACCTGAGGTACAGGATGGCCAGCTGGCACCTCAGTGGCCTTGTTGTCAGGCAGAGCGATCGAGATGAGTGAGAGCAACCGCAGGAGCTTCTCAGTAAGCAGAGAGCTGCGGCGGATAACAGGGTGAGACAGCATGTTCATCAGCTGGCCCAGTGGAGAAGCTTCCAAACTCAACTGAGCTCCCTCAGCTTCACCAGATGCCCCCAGAGGCACGGTCTTCATGGAAGCCTTCCCTTTGCGACTCACATTCATGTTGTCCAACTTGACTAGCAGGTCCCAGAAGTCAGTGGAGATGCCCAAGGACTGTGGGGTGCCTGTACAGGAGCTTAGGGAGTTGTGGGTAGAGGATGGGGTGTTTGGAGTACCAACGATATTTGTCTGGCTACCACCACCTGATCTGCAGCCTCCTCCGGCTGTGGAGGCAGAACTGCTACACAGGCGAGAGTCCAAATCGGAGGAGGAAGAGGATGACTGAGGGTCCTTACAGCGCTGCTGTGTGAAGTGGCTAGGGAAAACCTGCAGGGAAGAAAACATAATATTACAACAATAATATTATAGTTAAAATTTATTTGCCCATATTTACACACATGCAATACAACCTAAATCAAGGAAGTTAATCCATACTAAGATCCCACGAAATTCACTCACCTTGGCCAGCTGAATAAGGGTATCCAATACATGTCGACACACAACAGGGGCAGCTTGAGGGTGAATATGCACTGTAGAACCTCCTCCTCCTGAGCAACTAACTCCTGCTCCAGTTCCTGAAACTCCACTGCCCAGGCCTGCTGAGCCCACAGCTCCCCCAGTTGAATGTCTGTCCGCATGTTTACGCCCTGAGGCCCGCTGGATCTGGAAGATGTTGGTCCTGCACCCCAGTGCTGCATCCATGGACACCGAGAGCCATGAGAGCTGGCTTGAACTGCGTGACTCCACTCTATTCAGCAGCTCCAGAGAGGAAGAGGAGGACGAAGAGGAGGACGAAGAGGAGGACACTGAGGTTGAGGAAGCAGAGCCCTTGCTGCCACCTGATGACCCCTGACCTTGTGCACGCTTTCCCCTAGCCTCATCAAGCCGGGCTGTCTCCAGACAGAGCTCGCTCTCACTGCTGCGCTGAAGGATGGAGAGAAGGCTGCGAATCACCCAGCCACGTGTCTGAGAGTGGTAACACAGGTTCCTGAGCACACGGTGTAACCTACTCGTGTTCAGCTTGGGTTCATCCACAAACAGAAGCACCAAGAGACATGATAGAGCCTCATGGTCCAAGAGGAGACGCCCTCTGAGGCGCAACAGGGAATCCACGTTGGAACTAGAAGGGCTGCAAGCAAAGTTTACAGATCAAAGATTAGTAAAAAGTTAAGACCCAGAAAGAAATGACCCACAAACAAATACCATCTGCCTTCAATCATTAGCTCCCCATAAACACTGACCGACTGTGGTTGGAGCTGCCACCCATCTGGAAGGTTCCGCCTCTCTGCACAGCCAGGCGAGTGTACTGCACACCACGATTCCCACCAAGACGGCTAGTGAAAGCAGGTGAACGTAGAATTGCTGAGAGGGCAGAGGAGGAACTGTGGCCAAACAAGCGTTCATGCATCAGTTGCCTCTGACGAGCTTCCTGCTCCCGGCGCAGCGCTGCAGCCTCGGCAGCAATGTCTGGGGGCATGACAGCCAGCACGCTGTCCTCCATGTCCTCCAGAACAGAGCGACGCAGCTCAGACGGCAGCGTCTGGATGAAAGTTACCGGGTCCAGGGGCTGGTCTCCCTGAGGGGGCTGCTGGGATTGATCACGCCGCTGCTGCTCTGCCCTCTGCTGAGCCAAAACCTGAACAAGAAAATAAACAATGTCTCAGTTTTCTGGTTTTGTGGGGAAAAAATGGAAATCTGGAGCAAAATATAATATCTCATTTGCAAATTAGGCTTTAAAAATTGAACAAGCCTTTCTTTCTTTTTCAGCAGATCACGGAGTATCAATCAATCACAAACCTCCTCCTGAATGGCAAGTGGTAGTGCAGCCAGAAATTCTCGACTGACTTCGGTCACCCCAGCGCCTCCTCCCAGTACAGCAGTTGCTGAGGACGACATTGAAGAGGATACAGAGGGGCGAGAGGGGGGTCTGATACCCAGCTGGTTCTGCAGTACCTCTCGACGGATGTCCTCAGGCAAAGCAGCTAGGAAAGAGGGGTCCACACCTTCTGGCAGACTTATTCCTATGCACATAAAATCATAAGCACATAAATATTGAAAAAAGGAAGAAATCTACAGGGATTTTGACCTTTTCATAAAAAGTTATAGATTCCATTGATATCTATAATTTCTCTTAAGTGTTTTCTAAAATCTTCTCAGTCTGGAAATTCTAGCAGTTCCAATTAAAAACACACCTGCAAGTGGATCGTCCTCCACATTGCTGGTGGATGGAAGAGGCTCCTCTTGGATGGCCTGAGACTGGCTATCAGCACTGTCACTGCGAGGCATGGTTTCACCAGGAGACGATACAGACGTTGAACTATTAAAGATTAAGAAAAGACAAAATATTTTACATTCACCTTTGATCAAAAATTCATATATAGCCTGTAAACCTAGGCATACAGGTTGCTTACCCCGTATCTGCATCCGTCTGCCTGTCAGTGAGCCCACTTTCCCCACTTCCTGACAGTTCTTGAGACATGTGATTAGGTTGTGCTGAATTTTGGGTAGGTTCCTCCTGTGTTGCAGAGGCAGGGCTGCTCGTATCCATAGGTGATCCCTCTAGCTGTGATACCGCTGGCACAGGCTCAGAACTCTCTGCTATATCTGGGCTCAGAGAGGCTGAGGAATAGCAACAGTCTGTGTTAAGTGACAGGGAATAATTATCGTTTCTTTCATCTCCGGCAGATCAGTTCACACTTAATGCAAAACAGTAATGAAAATAGAAAAAACACAGAACAAGTTATAAAATTGACAGTATGAATAAAACAGACATCGTAAACAACAAACACAAACTATTCCTAAAAATGAGTAAATAAATCTGAGCAACAGTATTAATGTGATTTGCGCATGTGGAATTGGTTCAGTGCAGCTGAGTACAGTACGTAGTCCAGCATGGTCAAATTCATTTATTTGGGGGTGGAGCTCCTTGTACTATACAAACTTTAATAGTCAAACTACCTTCTCTAACTGTGTCCAAGGCTGCTCCTCCTCTCTCACCCCCAGTGGAGGCAGGTGACATTTCCATCTGAGAGGCTTCTGTGTCACAGTTTGCCCTTTCAGGAGCCGAAAGTTGAGGTACAGCCCCTGCAAGTGCCCCAAGTGAATCAGATCGTGAGTCAGCCAGGAGAAGCTCTGCGATTGGCTGATGTACTTGCTGACTGATGGCTGACTCTAATGAAACCAACGCCTGTTCTTGAGGGGCAGTGGGGGTAACGTCTCCTGAAGGGGGTGCTGTGAGGAAGCCATCAGAGGAGCGGGGTGGATCCACACATGAGGACAGCCCACTCTGTGCTCTCTCTCCCTCTGGTATTCAAGACAAAGGATATTGTCAATGGACCATTCAGAGATTTGCATTTGCTAATGTGTACATAAATTAAATACAACATACAGACACATCATGTGACTCAAGGGCTACAATGAGGAAGGCAGTAAGTTGTATAGTTATCTCCTTCGAGGGCTGCGCTATCTTGATCCCCAACAACACAACTTACTACCTCACCACAGCATAGCCAGAAAGACCTGCTATAACAATTTAAATAAATCATCTAAATCATCATAAAAGACATCTAGTAATTAAATATAAAATATTTGGCCAGTTAAAACTACTACAAGCAAAATACTTTACAGCCTTTGAGTAGAGACCGGTGGTGTGGTGAAAGTTCATTCTGTTGACAAGCGACTGCCGTGGGAAAGACAGTAGGCTGTATAGTTATCTCCCAGATCTGGTGTGATCCTAAAACTATACAAACTACTACCTCATCCCACAGCCCGCAGACAGACTCGCGCAGCAAGCTGGTCCAACACAGATTCAGACTTTATGCAGCAGTAATACGACAAGCTTTAGGTTTCTAAATAACTAGGTAACAGTGCAAGAAGCATTAATAATGACTCATTCTACAGAACACAGTTGGTTGTGAAATCTGACTTTCTGTTATAAATGTAAAAGTAAATGGAGTACCTGCTGAGTTCTCCACTGCTCCATTTACAGTTCCTATTGTAGTACCCTGAAAAACACACAGGAAAGAGAAATTCAGACATCCATATAATGATTATGATCAAAAGAAAAAGAGCTCCTAGGACTGGCTGAAACCCAGGCATTCAATTTGATTAAATAATTGATCTAATTTATCAGAGAGATTCACATTCTGTCTCTGGCAGCAATCCCTTGGCTGTTACCGATGCCCTCAATCCTCTCTCACAAACCTGCAGCGTTTGCTCCCTGCTCTCTTCTCCAGCCGAGGTGCTCCTCTCGTTTTGCTTGGCCTCTTCCTCCTCTGCCAGCTGCTGTCTCCTTTTTTCCCGTCGTTCCTCCAGCTCCTCGTCACGCAGGCTCTCCAGGTGTTGCAAGATGGGGACTTTCACCACTGAAGGCCAACGAATGAATAAGGTTGTTATCGTGGTTTAAAAGTGTTAAAAAATACATTTCACAAATCAGAGTAAAATAGAAAGAGCCAACTTTCAGTTTAGTTTTCTTACCTGCAACACAATCATGCATGCTTTCTGCATCCAGCACTTTACATTCATCTGTCCATCTAGTTAAGGCTGTAGGAATACTTGAAAGGGTGCCTAAAGAAGGAAAAAGTATTAATAGTAGTAGTAATTAATAAAGCATGGAGAGAGTACAGGAATGGTTCAGCTTTTTTTTTTTAAATGGTTACAGACTCCTGCTCTGACTCACCAGCTTGGCCTCCAGCATTACTCTGCTCGTGGAAAAAATCATCCAGTAACTCATCGTCAGAGCGGGCAATGATATGCACATCCTCGTTGCCAACCAGCAGGCGGGCACGTCCCCGCGACTGCAGAGGTAAAGAGCTGGACAGCTGAAGGATGTCTGCCGCTGCACTGGGACCTAGCAACCTACAACACAATTGGAGATTCGTTTAGAAAACAGCACACTAATAAGATATAAATATATAAATTTTTCATGGTGTTAGATTTTGTGGTAACGTTGGGAGGGTTGATTTATTTTCAAATAAATATCTCATACTGTTTATTTCTTATATACATGTGTGTATGTGAATGCATAACTGGAATACTGTCTAGAATTTTCCAGGAACTTAAGAACACTGAGTTGACACCGCAGAACTTGACAACAGAAAGTCTCACCTCTGCAGAATGAGTGGAGGATTGGGTTGGCGATTTCCTGGATAGTGCACATGGATGGTGTGGCCTGTGTTAGCAGTAAGCTGGCGGAGAGTACGCTGGCTGCGGCCCATGCCCTGAGTCAAGCGGCTACTGGTGCTCGTTCCACCCAGGGTGAGGGATCCGTGGTCAGCATGGCGCACCATCAGAGGGTGTGAACTAGGGATATTTCCTGGGGAAGGTGGAATGTCAGCTGGGAGAGAGACAGAGAGATCCAATATTACACAAGGTAGAGGAAGATTCAAGCAAATGTAATGCAAACTACATAAGGATACTGCAAGTACTTACCAGAATTAGAGAACATGTTGTCAAACTCTATAATGAGGTCATCATCTCTATCAAATCTCTCAAATCGTATATGAGGAGCTGCATTGATATCTGGAAAATCTTCGTCCAATTCCATCTCTGAGCCTTCGTCATCATCATCCTCATCTCCCTCTTCATCATCCTAATAAGAAGTGAATATAAGAGGAAGTGAGTACAGGAAAAAATTTGAAATAAACAAAAAGCTTTTCAAAAAAGATTTTTTCCAAACTCATACCGGATCTTCTTCCTCTTCTTCCTCCTCCTCTTCTTCTTCTTCATCTTGACTATCTTCATCCTCATTACTGCCACTTGAGTCTTCTTCCTGAGTGTGCTCTTCATCTTCTGGCTCTAGGATGTTCATGGAGTCTAAAAGATAGAAGGGAGTCAGAGAAAAATGTATTCAGACCAACAATATTTTAGCTTTGCATAGTTTAAATATTTGATTAGATAATTCTTCAATAGATATTGTCAGCCGTTATAAAAAGCAAGAATGCTAGTGAAAGAATTTCCTGAACTAACAGGTAACAGGACTGCCAGGCAAGCGGAAACTTCTATGATCATTTGTTTCTATGTGAAAGGGACTGAGATTTCTCAGTAAGCAGATATATCTGATAGCTGCAAGGGGAAGGGGAAAAAAAAGAAATCACAAATCCTGTCTGTAATCCATATAAAACAATCTGAAAAATTCAGCAATTTTGTAAAAGCAATCCAAACCTGCAATACAGAACAAGTTTGATATTTTCCACTCAAACCCTACACCCAACACACACACACACACACACACACACACAATTAAGTGGATCGCACACTTGCAAAAACCTGTCCTACCTTCTCTGTTG
>JAOTRN010000019.1:3972185-3985642 GCA_028566695.1 Bagroides melapterus
TATAAATCATATTTTTCCCATTTGGATGTTTTTATTTATTTATTTTCATTTATCTACATGATTGGCAGATTGGATGTTCAGATTAGATGTTAATACAATGCTTTGTCAAACAAAGTGTGTATCATATATGTGTATCATACATGCTCTGATGTTATGATCATGTCTTCTGAAAAGAGTTGGATAGATGGACAGAACGAAAAGAAAGCAGAAGCTCACGTTTGCATGGCTTTCCAGGTCTCGTTTGCTTCAGAGGGAAAGAGACAAGACCAAGAGAGAGAGAGAGAGAGAGAGATAGCATGTGTGTGTGTGAGGGAGAACACGTTAGTAGTACAGCATCTCATGAGGTAGAGAAGTGGCTGAGAGTGACAGGTTCAGGCTTTGCCCTTTCAAAATGGACTCCATTAGCTGCCAAAATGCATGTAAACATTCAGCAGACGTTTTAAGGCCGAAGCAGTATTCAGTCTACAAGAAGAACAAGACGTGAGATCAGATTCAACCTTGACACCGAGGTATTTCTGAATCTTAGATATCCTGTATACGGATATAAAGCCGTCTTAAATACTTGTAAAATACATGTGAATGAAAAAGGAAGGGCTGTTTTCACACACACTGACATGTACGTGAGGAATGAACACGGCATGGCAAACGCAATCACGTCACGATAATTCGTTTAAGACGAGATAAATGAAATGATATTCGACATCCGTTCGAATAAAAGAAATGCAGAGAACCCGGTACCGTGGCTCGTGTTGGCTTCATTTTTTTACTTTAATTATTCTTCTCCACTGTGTCGCTGATACAGTACGTGCATATCATATTTGTATGGATTACTTCACTAAGGTATATGCGTATTAAAGGGATCCACTAATTGTGCTGTCATTATGGCAGACGCAGTGCTTAACGCAGCATCAGATTTTGATCGGAAACGTGGATCGGGTTAAAGTGCGTTATCTCCCTGATGGACAAATCTGGAGGCCCCCCTCCAGCCCGTCTGCCTCCGACTGACATCACTCCGGCACGAGAGCGCAGACAGATGTCGTGTAGCTTTCAGTAGCTCAGCGTTCATTTTTCAATTACATTTTAGTCACACAGAACATTTAACCATAGACATTGTCACAAAGCAGCTTTACAATCATCACGATGAGGCTTTAGATCCCTTCTGAGCAAGCCAGAGGCGACAATTCACATGAGGAAGAATCGCTGACAGGAATCAGACTCAAAAAGAACTCTGGGTGCCACAGGATGGCGAGATTATAAATCATTACAACAATAGACAGTTGTAGAAAAGTAAAGGCAAACGGGACAAAGTATGTTGAAAGGATGTTCAGGATGAAAAGGTTGTGAATAAGAAACCGGGAACGAGCACAGGACATTCTTTATAATTACAGCAGCAGCACACTGAGATGTTTCATTGACTCTTTTCCCCACATCATTTATTTATTTAATTTGATTTTATGTATGATTCCTTTTTAATGTGTGATTTTTTTTTTTGTTACACATAATATATTTCAGAACAGTTTCAGAACACCTGACCATCAAACCCAAACGAAGTTCTTTAACAATGAAGTGCCGCAACAAAGATGGAATCACACAAGTGTATCGAATTTCTTTGTATGCTGTATAATAGCTTTATAATTTCCCTTCACTGGAACATGCGTGACAATGCTCTGGTGCACAAAGCGAGGTCTGTCAAGCTTGGAGTGGAAAAAAAACACAAGTGACTTGAATATAGCCCTGACCTCAACCTCACTGAAGACCTTTGGAATGAACAGGAACATGACAGGAGCACAGACATCCTGACATTGAGGTGATCAGACCCTGACCTCACTAATGCTCTTGTAGCAGAATGAACCAAATCCCTCCAGCCACGCTGGATATATAGTTCAATATAGTGTGGAACGAGTATTATTCATGTAATGAATTCACAATTGACTTGCATATGATCATGTGGAATGTATGTGAGGGAAATAATGATAATTATTTACGGTTGGACCATAAGGAAAAACACGAGAGTGTATAATTTATCCGAGAATAAATCTAGAAAAACGTACAAACTTCTAGGGAAGAGCTAAATAAATGAATGTTCCGGATTTCAGCTTGCCTTGTGCCTCAAGAGGCTACGGCGAGCAGGCTATCTTAATAAATTAACACATTCATCGAGCAGCTTGATTAACAACACAACACACAGCGTCCGGATCTGTGTACTGGGTTATGGTTCATATCATAATCAGCTAGAAATTGGGTTAGTTAGTTAGTTAGTTAGCTAGTTAGTTTCCTCACACACAGAAGAAAGACGTATTTCTTTTGCTTTGTCTGTAGGTTAGCTTAGCGTCTACGTGCGTGCGCCGTCACGCCATCTTGTTTCTCAGCCTAACAATTCGTTCAGGCTGAACAGCGCATGCTGACAGGTTCAAGTACAAAATACTTACTCTGGTAATTAGACCAAACTCTTCATACACACTGACACACAAGAGGCACCACAGTGGGACGCTAACAGTTTTGCCCTTTTACATTTCTATGCTCTCAGATGAGTTGGTCTGTAGTATGAAAGCAAACATTATTAACAAGAAAACTGCTTTCTCGACTATGATGAACATTCACGCCGGCAATACAAGTACAAGCAAGCAATTCGGGCTATTTTATTAGCAGCTAAACACAACAATAAGAGGTTAAAAACTTTTTTTTTTCCACACACATGGTTGTGTATAATCACATATTTTAATAAACATACAAACATAAAACTATTCGCTGACACACAAATGAGTCATCTTGTTATATGAAAGCAAATAATACCGAAGAAAGAACTTCTACGAAGGACAGATGCGCTGGCGCGTGAGCATGCAGGAACCGTGCGGATGGATCTGTACTGCAGAGAGAAGACTGTATGAATGATTCGGTAGATGGATGAATAGATTCGATTGGATTTTCACGAAGGAATCATTCATCGGCTTTATAATCGGCGGCTCCGCCCGACATCTCCTGCTGAAACTGTGCACGCTCGTAGGAAAGCCAACACCTCTGTTAAATACGTGGACGAGACAAGAAAGTAAATCTAACCGTAATTTCCTGATTAGAGGCTGACAAACATGACAAAATATCATTTTTTTTCAATGTCATTATGCAGCTTATATAATTAAAATGTGAAAGAAACATTTTTATCCCACACAGAAATCACTTTAAGGCTGCACGCTTCTCAACAGTAAATGAAGTCAGTTTCATCCCTCCATCCGTCACGCGTACAGATTTAAATCCGCAAGCATGCAGTGTATTCTTTATCCTTATGTGAAGTTTTAGAACTTATAAATGTTTTAAGGAAACAATGATCAAGTACAATTACAGCATTTACAGTAACGTTTTATGCTACTTTGTGCGGATTTGCTATACTGATTTATTTATTTATTTATTTATTTATTTAGTATTGTAAGCCTCACACCTCCAGGGTTGTGGGTCTGATTCCTCTGCCCTGTGTGCATGATGTTCTTCCTTGTGCTTCAGGCATTTCCTCCAGGATCTCCAGTTTCCCTCCCCCAGTTCAAATTCACGTGTCCTAGTGTGGATGTGTAAGATATATACACTATATTGCCAAAGGTTTTGAGACATCTGCTTTTACATGCACCTGAACGTTTTGTTCCTAATCCGTACGGTTTAATACGGATCTGGCCCACTGAGCTCCTGAGAGCATGCCCATTGTTTCACAAATGTTTGTAGAAGCAGTCTGCATACCTAGGTGCTTGAATTTAATAGTTTGGAGGGTGTCCCAAAACTTTTGGCAATATAGTGTACATTCATTAGTGTACATAAACATCATTACTGATATTTATTTGCAATGGGAAGATTCAATTCCCAATTTTTTTTATAGACAATGAAAAACTTTCCTTCCTCTAATATACATGTCCTACACTGGGTTAATATGAGAAACTTGTTTATATGTTATTAGTATTATATTATTATTAGATAATTACTGCACTTGAGCCTGTTCTGAAGCATCTTTAATCATCTGAGTTTATGTTTTAAATAAAATGATCTATTTTCTATTTAGTTTAGTTTAATTTCTTTGTTTACAGGGCAATGTGCATGAATAAACTTGGCTGTAAATGTGCCAGAGTTAGCCTAAAGGCTATTTTTCACCTGCAGACCCATGACAGAATGTTAAAACCTCACTCTAAAAATAAAAAAGTGCATTTTACACACATATAGACAAGGTGGAAATAAAAAAGTAAAAGAAAATACAAATACATGATTTTGCATACAAATCGAACTAAAATAGAATCAGAGGAAATGTAACTAAAGCAAAGAAAACAGGAATACATACACAGGACAGTTAGTACAAAAGAAATTTAAAATTAAGAATAAGTTACTGACAGTGTTGAATTTTCAGTGACCATTTTTTAAGATGAAGCTATAAAGAGCCGTACTGTATTTAAACAGTCTCCGAATTGTTAATGGGATGGAGTTTTATTCCCTTGCAGCAAATTTAATCTTGTGTAACATCCATGAACAAAGTTAGTTCCTGTTATTAGAAACTAGAGCGCTGACACTAGAGACTCCTTCCATAAACATCCTTTAAAAACGACATATATTACAAAACTATTAGCCATAGATCATGTGGAATGACGTTACTATAGAAACAATACCGTACTGCAACAAGCGCAGAACATAAACATGTGATCTGTAACTACTGGCAGAGCCGCTGTTATAGAAAATGAATCAATATTTTCTGACCAATCAGATTAGAGAATTCAGTGCTGCGATGGTACAATTGATATTTCGGCAGTTTGTGGAAATCGATGTTCAGCAGCTCCACTTTTAGTCCTATCATGACTGAAATTTCATTTGATGTGGAGTCTGCTGATCCAGTTTATGATGCTGAACGACAGATAAACATCTGACACGTGGAGAACGGGTCACGATAGTCTCTCTATGATTTGTAGATGTTTTAGTGTTCAGTTTCATTCTTAATTCAGCTTTGTTATATTTTACATATTTTATACATTTCGTTCGCTCTTTTTTTCTGATTTGCATCCAATCCCAAGCGTATATATATATTTTTTAAATTAATGCTAGAGAACGGATTACGTAAGGTTTGATAAATTAGAATTGTCATCTTATCTCACGCAGTTCATTGTTTTATGAACTAACGCTGAGGAGATCATCCATGAGAATAATTGTCCATCTCCAAGAGACTAATTGATAATTTAACTCGGTTAGTGAGCAAATGGAAAACAGATAGCGATTACGTTTGCTTGTTATACGATGTATGCACAGACGGCTTAATGAGACTCTTTCGTACACCTGTCTGTCTAAATAGCCGGATAGCTATCTGAATTGTCTTTAGTGCGCTTATTTCAAGGTTAATATGGTATGAAAGGATCCCAACTAATACACTGATTGGCTCTGAAAGACATCTGGTTATCGGCTCAGGAACAATAACATATTTAATTAAACATATACAATGTATTTTAAAGCCCTGCAAACACACAATCATTAATATAAGCATATCTTAGCCCTCTAATTAGTTAGTCAAACTCTATAATATCTTTTTAATTGTACTATGTAAACAACCAGGTTTGTTATTCAAATATTTAACAGGTAAGATGGCTCTTTTTACATCACATAATAAAAGCATGTTACTCTTTAATGAATATCTGATGGCATGACAGAATGTTAAATGCTTCTTTACACTTATATTGGGAAGCAGATTATTATACAGTAAGTGATCGCTAATATAATCTGCGTTATAGTATTTAGGTCACTCTTTTGGCCAGTGGTTGTACATGCTGTTGATTTTCTGATGTTTGTAAATGATTTATATGAACCTGCTCAACTAGACAAACATAATTGTGTTCTAGCATCAGAAAAGCATGCTTGCAGAATGACATGCCTTGCAATTCTTTTCCGCTTCAGGTAACTAGATGATTGTATTGCATATGCATTGTGAGCGTAGTGTACACAGTTGAATATTCACTTCTCTTGCTTGTTTGCTGTCACAAGTTCAAAACGCGCCTGTGTCAATACCGTGAATATTTTTTTTTTATTCTGAATTCAAATTAAGTACACACGAACAAGCGAATATTAATGGGCATCGTTCTTTTTTTTCTCCTTTAGCAGCTCCTTTTTGACCTTGGCTTACATCCAGCTTCACACTTTGTCTTTTCCTATTTCCTTGAATACTTGAAGCGTCCATTACTTAACATTCATACTTAGCATAGTCACTCACACATTTTACGTGAGGAGGTTAAGAAACATCATGACAGTTTTTTTCGTGCTCATGCATTGAATTAAACAGAACTAATCATCTCACAACAGAAAAATGTGGTATCTCCTGCAAATTGTCTGTAGAGTCTATAGTTAAAAAAACATTGGCAATCTACAGTTCTAGATCAGAGGATAGAGGAGAACAGAAAGAAAAAAAAAACAAAACACGGTGAACAGAAAAAACACCTCAAACATCGCTGGGTCTACATCAAAGGTCTACAGTCTGCTGTTGGTATCAGTGTTGTCTTGCAAAACAGGAGACTGAAGTTACAGGGAGAAGAATCTCACCAAAATTAGACAGAAGAGTAGAAAACTGGAAATCAACTGGAGGTTCTCTAATCTTCAGGAGCCTAGATTCTGTTTGGATCATCGCAAACATTTTGACAGATGTTATACTTCGAAGAATAACGCCATCTACAGTATAGAAATTGACAGATGCTCTTATCCCAAGTGACTTCCATTCCATTGACCTCAGTGATTAAGGTGTTGGACTAATGATTGGATGGTTGTGTTTTCAAATCCCAGGTCCACCGAGCTGCCACTGCTGGGGCCCTGAGAAAGGCCTCCATCCCTCTGTTGCTCAGTTCAAGGGAGACCCTGTCGTCCAATGCCTTAACCACTGAGCTACCTTTATTGTGTATGAAACCTGCATGTATCTAGTGAGGTTTTAGATCCCTTTAGTCAGACTGACTGCTTTTACTGGTTAAACTGGATTTGAAACCAAAGAATACAAAGAAGACTGCAAGATTTCCAAGGCAAGATACCAAAAGAAACATGAAAAATATTTCCACGTCAGCTCGGTGAAAATATATTTACTATAAATGTTTCATATAAACGTACACGCGTTTATTAATGCAGTTCAGCCAAGCTCGGTGCATAAAATCATGCAGATTCAGGTCAAGAGCTCCAGTTCTCTTCAAACATCAGAATACAGAAAAGTGCGATCTCTGTGACTTTGGCATGGTTGTTGGTATCAGATGGGCTGAGTAAAGAAAAACTGCTCACCTCTACAGTACAACACAGAGAAATTCTTTCTTTGCACATGCCAGCTTTGGAGGTCGGGGTCAGAGCGCAGGGTCAGGCCTAGGAGCACAGAGAGAGTTAAGGGCCTTGCTCAGGGGCCCAGGAAGTGTGATTCATTTGTACACATGAAGCATTGGTGAAAACTGTGTTTGATTCTAGTCTAACTCTGCCTCAAGGTCTAATCTTTATGTTTAAACACCTGGAAAATTGTTCTGTAATGAAAAGTCCAATTCTTAACTAATATTAGATAGGCAATCCTCCTCTTAGTCTGGAGTAATATGAAAGTGTCCACTTTGTATCTTTTTAGCTAATACGACCGTCGGCATGGCCGGATATCCTAAATGAATTAATTTAAGCACATAACTTTAGGAGGAGCTTTGTCAAAATCCATTAAGGATCAACTCCAAAATGCAGTACAAGCAATAACCTTACCTATTTAAGTCTAATGGATCTGCAGCAGTTGATATAGATGAATAATGTGTTTAATAGACTTCGGTTTCTTTTGTCTTCCCTTGAAAAAAAAAGGAACCAAAGACAGAAACATCAAGAGGAAAGAGTAAAAAAAAGAACTAGATTATTGCTTTTGATATTACCTCTACACCCATGGCCAATGCCCCTGTTGAAGCAGTGTTTGGACATGATAATACATCACATGCATTATTATTTATCCAAAATCTGCCCACAATTCATGTAAACGCACATCATCCCTCTTACAGACACATTAAACCCTTCGGTTTCAGATGTAAAAAAAAAATCACAACCTAATAGGTAGAGATTTTTGCTTTAGGTCATATCATTGGTGTAAGCCAGTCCCTAGGAAGGCTTATTCATAGTAAACATTGATAAATATCATTTTTTGACAGCCTCCTTAGAGCCATAGGCACTATATCATATATGTGAAGTAGAGCCCATTTTCAGTATTATGAGGAATCCACACAAAGAAAGAAGAGAGGGAGAAATAAGGGGAAAAATACAAGGAGCTGAAGATTGCTCTCTTCACTGCAATCAGCAAATGCATAAGTTAAATCCTCTCCAATCTCTTTTCCTGCTATTGCTTGGCCCGGGGTGATCCCACCGATACCGCAATTTCCCTTAAACATTTCTGATCAATGCTGAGGAACGCACTGCCAGGGAGAGAGGTCAGCGAGACCAAACAGACACGTGAAAAATGCAGAAATGTGACGGCGGTAATAAGACAAAAACGGCTCTAGAGCTCTATCAGAAAAGATGCAAAAAAGATTCATTTCATGTAACATCATTCATATCATTCACGGCAAAACACCAATGACAAGGCACCAGAATTTCTTTAGAATTTTTTTGATCATTTGATTTTTATCTGTGGTCTGTGAACACTTAAATCGGTCTATGTATAAAAATAGAAAATCATTATATGCACTCATTCTGCTGATTTTGTGAATTCGTCTGAAATAGCCTGAATATAGACTGTTTCCTCATGGTAGTGACTACAGGAGAATTAATTTTTGGAGTTTGTAGAAATGAAGTCAACTAAACCGGTAGACTGAGGTGTGGATGCAGAACCTGGGAGTTTTAATGGGCTGTAGGTATGGAGTTGTGATAAATGTATGAAAATCTTGGCCACAGTTCAGTTTTCTAAACATGAACCATCCTGGCTGCTGTAGTTCCTTTGTTTACATACATTTATGTAAATAGTTTTTATGTAAAATACTTTTGTCTCAGAAAAGGAAACATTTGCACATAGGTTCAGAAAAGTATGTTTACTTTCTCCTATTTATATTGTAGAACATTTACATTTACATTTACATTTAGGTCATTTGGCAGAACAGATGTCTCATCGGTTTCTGTGGTGCTAAAAAAACGCTATCTTGAAACATGACCCTGAAAAAACCTTTCTTATTTATACTCATAAACTATATACTCATAAACTATACTTATTTATACTCATTTATACTCATAAACTAATCAGTAATCATTGTACACTACTGCTATTTACACTACTATGCACTAGAACAATTTACACACGTTTCTAACCTGACTGTACTCTGTATATTGTGGTGGTTATTTAATTTTTCTGTATAGCATTGTCTGTAAATGAATGGTCTATGGTCGCTATTTTATGTCTGTACTTTGTCTCCTAATTCTTTGTGTGTATAAAAACATACTTGGCCAATAAACCGATAAACCTGAGTCTGATTAATGTTTAAGTAAGTTGTACTTGCCTTGAGTTGCTTACTTGGATCTTTATAGTGACAGTGATTATATAACTGGATCTTAACAAATTCCAGGCTCTTTGGTGCAAGTTATTCAAGCCTCCAACTTTATATGCTAGCTTTCAATAACTAATTACCTAAAAAGCTATCACGGTGTAAAAAATTCTGAGTGTAAACCTTTCATCCATTACAAACCTTTTCAATAACCCGTACCACAACAGCTTTTGTCCCTGGACTAAAAATATATGTTTTAATTACAATTTCCATTAAAACAGATGTGAGCTGAACATTTTCTAAAGGTGAAATAAATGCAGTAGAAGTATAATGCACATCACTGGACAAAGAAATTTAATTCACGCCTCTTCAGTAAGTGGTGAGACTGCCTCTTAAACACATTTCAGCTTCTCTTCAGGATCCCTGGAGACTTTTATATTCTCCCACGCACACACAACCCAGAATTCTTTTCTTTTTTTCAGGATGCAGAGTGGTCTGCCTGATACCGTGTGTTTTTTTGACACTGGTAAAGCGTTATAATGGTTCGATTTATAAGTGAAGGTTTTCGTAATGAACTAGTGATTCGTGACAGAAAAAAAAACTGGTTAAATCTGATGTCTTCGCCTTGCTAATTAAATACTTTTTCATTGAGATGTAAGGCTACTCAAGGAACGCTGAAGCGCACAGGCTAGAGCTAGCATCTCTCTTCTTCAGGGCAAGTGTATATTTAGAGTTCCTGTTCGCTGCTGGCAGAAATGTCAATGCCTGGTTCCTGAGCAGAAGAGAAGATCAATTTACTCTTACATTCACTGTCATTGTCCTTGTGTAGCCTAAAGTAGCATAAGCTAAAACTGATCAAAGCATAGGGTGATTGAGGTGCTAGTCAACTCCGTAGAGTCTTTAAGATGTATAGACTCAGATATGGCTTCTAATGTGTGTGAGTCATTTAATAATTGTAGTTCAATTGTAATCCTACAATCTCTTGTTAATATTTTAACCTTCTAGCTAGCATTAGCAGTAAACATTTATGATTTATGATTATTTGAAAAAAAAAAATCCTCTCAGAATTTCTGGCAGATGTTAGCTATCATTAACAATGATTATGATATGAATAGGAAATTTGTCAGGTTAGGACATGTTAGCTAGCATGTTATTGTTAGATGTGAATATTTATTATAACTTACAACTTCAGTGAGGTCATGTTACCTAGCTGGTTCATTTTTAGTTATGAACATAAGATTATGAACATTTATTATTGCTTAAAACCTCAAATTCTCTACAGATAGTTTATGTAAGCTAGCTGGTTAGTGTTAGTTGGTGTTATTAGAGTAATTTCTGTCAGAATAGCATATGCTAGCTTGCTGGCTAGTGATAGCTATGAATATTGTGAATATTTATTTAAAGATCATCTAAGATGTTTTGTCAGATATTTACAAGCTTTAGGGGAAAAAATATCATTATTTTATTTATATTTTTCAAAATCTTTTATTTGCAGATTTTCTAGTCACTATAACAGGTCATTTCTCTTGTTCAGAGACACCTGATTGTACTCACTGACTAACGTTTGAGTCTTGAGCACATTTTGGTGGACTTTAGCCTCTAACATTAAAGTTCTGCACCTTTCTTTTAGGGAAAACCACAGAATGACACCAGAGCATGCTCTGTTATAATGACATTGTGACAGTTGTGACTTTTACACGAATAGAGTAAAGCAGCACAACATGCTGTATGTCATACTATATATCTGTATAACATTATGTATTTTTGCTTTCAAGAAGCCCTGCTTACACGAAACAATTTACAAGAACAAATGTATGATTTTGTCACCTCTTACTCATTTGTCCTCCATTTATCCAATCTTAACTGAACAAATTTTTCGATTAACTGTCCTAAAATATTCCGTCCATCTTAATCTGAGCAGTTGATAAAACACGGCCTGAGCACTTAACATTTCAGAGCCACAAAAAGAGCAGAGAGCAGCCTGTCATTTGAAAAGCTTTTAATCAACTTTTGTTGATTAAATTACGGTAATATTAAAGAATGGTAGGATACACAGGTCAAAAAACTGCTATTGTACCTGTCCAAATTCTGTTCACGTTTTTAAATACAAGTAAAACACTCACAATGTCAAACCCTGTAGAATGAGCATCAGATTATAAATAATAAATGCTTACTGGCAAGAACATTAAAATCAATCCCTGTTTTTTCCCCATTAATCCAACCTGTAGGACAAAACGTTCAAGAGGCTGATCAGTGCCCAACAGTTCTGGGAAATGGTCCTCGAATCAAAAAAAAATTGAGTAAAGACTGATTACCTCTTTAAAAAAACAAGAAGCAAATTATTAAAAGCACGTCCAATAACATCACAGCACTGTTTCCAGCTCTACCCTGAGAGACAATGAATAGGAAATGGAAGAAGAGCAGTGTCAGTCTCTGATAGCTTTCTGAAGAGCCAAATCAAAACCGGAGTGGTGTATTTTCTAAGGTCCACAGATTGAATCCTGTCACACGGCATAGTGTGAATGGCAGAAGACAGTGAGTGGAATACATAACAGCCCTGGGACGGTGATGAGATCGTCTTGAAGAAACACCTTGTCTCGAAGACGATATAAATACTACAGGAGAGTGTTCAATGTTGGTAGCTTTGTACGTGAGGACGCTATTAATTCTGAATTTAACACACAAAACACATCACAAGGTTAAAATTAGTATAAGGTGCTGCTCGGTCCTGGTATTATATTATGAATATGGCCAGAGTATATTTGTAGTGTGAACGCTAATGTGTCCTGATGCAGCCTTGACAACAAGACTATTTAGTCTCCCTTGTTGCCAGGTTGCCATTGACTATGTGAGCATTGCTTTTATTAGCCAATTCAAGTGCCTGAAGGCTTATTTTAGAAAATGCTATGTGGTGGCTATATACACTTTGTTTGTTTGTTGGGATTGGGCTAGGATTTTTAATGCAAATTGTGAAATGGCTTCAGGTTGCTTTTGGCAGTTTTGCCAAATCTTGAAGTCATGTAGAAATGTGATGGCATGTAGACGTGTTTGAGACACGTAATATTTAGCGAAAATGGTGTCATCGACAGTCTGTCTCCTCCGGCCACTTGTAACTGGCGAAATTTTAGGTTAATACCGAGCGACGAGGCCCAGCAAAACTACTGGAACAGCAAGTCATTTGTTTTGGTGGACTTCATAGAACATAGCACATTTTGTATCAGACCACACAATTTTTAGGCGAGCAAAAATATTTGTTCATGTGACTCAAAGGTGTTACTTGTTACCCAGTTGTGTCCTGTTTCACTGATTATTTAAATAATAAATAGCTCTGAATATCTACTCTTGATTTTAGACACCAGTTTCATCTGTGACTTCAGTTGTTGTTAAAAAAGATAAGCTGACATGAAGACTAGAAGGCTGTCTATGGGAGAAAAGCAAGGCAATTTTGAAGCCATAGGTCATAGGTCATATATTTCATCAACACTGGGCATAGCCAGTCCAACAGTCTGAAATGTTCTGAAAAAGAAAAAAAAACTGTTGTACTGAGCAACACATACCTAACAAAGTCGGCCAAGGAAATCACCAACAGCTGGTGACAGACTCTTTGTGAGAGCTGTGAAATAAAACCTATAAACAACAGAGTCAAAGGGTAGGGATGAAGATATCACAGTCCATATCTGTGAAACATGGTGGAGGTGGTGTCATGGCTTGGGCTTGCATGGCTGCACCGAGAAGTTTTCAGGAACACTTTATCTGCAAGTTTACAGAGAAATGCATTGAAATTAATCTGGAGTCACTTCGTCATGCAGCAAGGCAACGATCCAAAACACACTGCCAACTCAACAAAGAACCTCATCAGTGGAAAAAGAGTTATTTACATTTATTGACCTCAAGATTTATCCCATAGTTTACCTCAGGATTTATCCCATAGTTTACCTCAGGATTTATCCCATAGTTTACCTCAGGATTTATCCCATAGTTTAGCTCAAGATTTAT
>JAOTRN010000019.1:3994703-4013203 GCA_028566695.1 Bagroides melapterus
GAAAAAAAACCTTTAAAGTCCTTTTGAGTCGTGACACGTCTTTATATATCTGCATTGGAACATGATCTTGGCTCTGACCAGCATTTAATAGCTAGCAACTTCATTTGAGAGATCTGAGGGAGGGTGGAAGTCATTTGTTTTTCATTCAATTTGTTCATTTTTCTAATTGATTTGTTACTTAATGTAGCTTTGTTAAGTAAAAGAAATAAACAAACGAAAAAAGAAGAAAAACTATCATCTATAAACATATAACAGTGGAGGTGGTTACAGCAGGTAGTGTTGCTGCGTCACAGATCCAGGATCCCTGCTTGGATTCTGCACTTGTATATGGTTTTGCCCTTCTCCTCTGAGCTCTCCAGTTTCCTCCCTCCTGCTTTAACCGTAACATAAGTGTGAACAGTTATCCTAGTGTGTGCCTGGAGCCACGTCTATGTTGGAAACCCGTCTCGTGCCTAGTGTTCCTGAGATAGGATCCAGCAGGGGCGGCGCTAGCAATTTTGGGCCCTATGAAAGAACATGAATACATCAATAAATCAGATTTCTGAGGGCCCCCAAAGTGCATGGGCCCTTAGAATCGTCCTAACTTTCCCCCACTTAGCGGCGCCCCTGGGATCCAGAAGCAACGCGACACTGATCGGGATAAAGCAGTTGCTAAAGATCAGTGCAGTGACATTTCTATAATCCAAATAAAACTCTAAAAGAAGATAAGAGTCACCTTTGCAACACACTTGAATATGTATACTGTAGAAGACTGTTTGTAGTGCTATACTGTGATAGTAAATTTGTCACAATATGTGTAGTAATGTACTCATTGCTAAAAGGCTTATTATCAGTATCAGTATATTAATATCAGTCCAGTTATACTGACCACGACATACTTTGCGGTCTGAAGATCTGTTCCAGTGTTTAAATGATCACCACATACCGTGTTTTTATACACGGTAACGAAATTTAATGTTGTGTTTAGAGGAATGACACCGTGATATGTAAAGTCTCGAAATGACGTCTGTGGGTGACCAAAGCGCGCGCTGCGGGGTATGCTTTTTATGGAACGCCCTCGCACCCTCTGATGTCAGGGTCTTCATTTGCGTGATACAGAGGCTATATAACCTCAAATCACATCTACACAGACACGGCCGATTGGACTTTGCTGATGCAGCGATCATCTATGCGGAATTGTGCACTGACAGGATATCGAGGCACAGCTTTAACCGTCAGCTCCTCTTCTAACGCATCCAAGAGACTCGTGCGTGCGCATCACCTGTGCCTCAGACGTTTTATCAGCTCGGGTAAGTGCACTACTGTGTCTGCACAGTACCGTGGAAAAAGTGCATTTTTATTATGTGGATTTGAATGTCGACCAACTCGATATTTTAGAGTATTTAACAAACCTACAGTACACGTGATCACAGCGATCCAGAACGCACGAGAGATGAAACGCACCAAAAGCGTGATTTGTTACAGCTCCGAAATAAACGGTTTAAATCAGAATTCGATATAAAATATTTCAAAAAGGTTCCTTAAGATCTGACTTGCCTGTAACTGAATGCAAACAAAATCTACCCCCATGCCTATATGGTGAAACCTTTCCATTACGCACAAGCTCACATCGAAAGCATTTCCCAATTTTTTATGTTATTTCCCTTTTTTAATGCTCTGAAAAATGTTCTATTATTTTTTTGACAGTGCCTCGTTTGCATTACGTCTACTCTGCTATGCGTTTTTCCCAATCACTGGCTGTATGATCACTAGGAAAATGCGCTCCACGACCTCACGACGTACAGATTATTACGCATTCGCTCGCGTGGGTGTTTTTATTGATTTATTTGTTTTTTTGTTTACCTAAGTTTAGCTAAAGAATGCACAATTAAACGTTCAAAGAAATAAATAACAACAAACGTTTTTATCCAGATTATCCATTTGTGCACGTGAAAAAAGTTGTAGCTTGGAATCCTATCGGGACAGGTAGCAGCTGAAAATGTAACGTTGTAAAAAGATTATTGAATCCTAAAACCCATATTTCTTTGCGCTTTTATTTGACATTTCTCGAAATTAACTTTTCTCCTAACATTTTTTTGAAAGAATTGTTAGTGCTACGTATGCTTACATGCTTAGACGTTGAAGGGAAATCTACCCATTCTGCTGAGAAAGATGTTGGTGGTTTTGCGCATTGCATGTGGATAATATTCACGCATTACGCGCCGCAGAAACGGAAGTTTAGTTGTAAATACGCTGCAATATACAGTAAGAGATGCTTTGTTTTAATTTCTTTAGCTCAGTTGTTAACCACATGAGACTTTCTCTCTTAAGATTGTGTGTGAAAATGTACCGAGGCTTGCTGTTGGTGTTCCTCATCCTTCTGGTTGAGACTCGGCTCACCGAGTCTAGCTGCGCGGAACAAGAGACGCAGAGATCGACGTCGGACGTAAGTAATTTAGCTTTTCCTTCAATCGGTGCTGTAGATCATCATATTTTTGTAGTATCGTGATCTCCACTCGTTTCTTGCGCGCAGGAGAGTTCAAGTTTTCGACTCGCGGCTCGGAATTTGCTCAAGCGGTATCACGACATAGACTACGACAGTTTCGTCGGTCTCATGGGTCGCAGGAGCGCAGGTGAGAAAGCTGATTCATATTCAGGCATGATTGTTGGGATTAGTCGACTGCACGAGATGCTTTCGCCATGTTTTTAGTATTGACAGATTGTCTTGGCTGTGATGGGAGGATAATATAAACAGTTGCAATAATAATACTAACAATAATAATAATAATTCTAATAATAATAGCTATCACTTTACACCACCCAAACTTGAAACAGAAAGAGAAAGCACACTACAGAAAAACAACCCTAATTCTATTTAACCATTCTAGACCATTTCCGGTCCTTTTCCTTAACGTGATTAAGAAAAGATGAAGAAAATCGGAGTGTTCTTTATTTTCAGATGCTGCTGCTGATGACCAGTCTCAGCGTAAAAGTAAGATCATCCTATTTCCTGAGTTCTACTCATTATAATTCTGCCTTCCACAGACACGCTCTCGTTTCATGCTTTATGGTTTGATTTCAGGAGAAATGCACGACATCTTTGTGGGGCTCATGGGACGGCGAAACAGTGAAGATGGTGAGAATAGATTTAAATGTAAATACCTGTGTGTGTTAAAGGAACCTGCGAATAAAGTGTACATCCTCGTCAAGTGCACAGCCCAGATCCCCAGTGCTGAATTAACACTTGTACGTCCAGATGTGAATCCGTCTGGGTTGTTAATTCAACTCTAGGGATTTGCAAGTGTAAATTTGGACGTGTTGTATTTACACCGACAGACGCTGAACGTCCCTTGAGGAAAGACTACCCAGAGACACGTGGCCTGTTCTTTAACAAGTGCAGACTGAGGTTATTGTTGTATCTTGTCCTTGAATACGGCACAACATTACATCTACGAACGTCATTACTGATTATCTGAGCTAAAACAAAAATGATTTTCGTTACAGGTTTCGTCGTGGGTTATAAGCAAAACTCCTTCCGGATCAGCTGTGCCATTCTCGCAGGATTAACTCCTTTTCATGACACACTTGCAAAAAAAAAAAAAAAAAGTCAAATAAATTACACAATAGCAATTAATTTTCATTAAATTACATTTGTCAAAGGATGATGATTTATGTTGAACTGCAACTAGAACCTACATAGATTTGTATATAGCAGTAGCAGTATATAAATCTGTAGAAACATCTTTATCTGACTATATTTATTTACCACATTATCTTTCTAATGTAAAAAAAAAAAACATGATTTTTGTAAATAAATGTATTATTTAATTGAGCTTGTCATTGATCTACAGATACACAGAGAACACCGTGTCAGAGAATATGTGTCAATAGATCAATATTTTGAATATAAAGTAGCTTCAGAAGCACAAAACAGTGTATGAAGTGTTTATTTAAAAAAAAAAAAAAAAAAAAAAGTTCTAGAAACTCTCCATGAAGATTTCATACGTAGCATATAGAACAACCTGTGGGAAAAAATGGAGACAAAAATCCATACAGCAAATATGATTTGTGTAATAATAGATATAGCTGAAATGTTTACATAGAAGGCCATATTTATTTATTTATTTATTTATTTATTTATTTATTGTCTTTGCTGGCTGTGTCTTAGCAGGCCTTTCATATGCAACTGATGGCACAGGAGCCGTATAAATGACTAACAAGATAGAGATGAATGGCACGCGTGTGTAGAATTACTCAATTTAAGGTGGTGTGATATTGAAAAATAAACCCAGATGGACGTTTTAATTTCTCTTCTGCCACATCCAGTTCTCATCAGCTTGAATACATTTCACAGAAAGTCGATTTCTGGTGAATTAAATGTGTAACCAGAGCAAAAAAAAAAAGGCGTATACTGGAACGCTTCAGTTATTTCTTGATTAGGTAATATATATACGCTGTGATGAAAAAGGGAAGTAAACAAATAGTCCGAACTAGAGCAGAGTATCACACTGATGCTACAGGCTTTTATTAGTGACATAGTAAAATACTTTCTTTGCAACAACACAGTCAAAGAACTTCAAAGACACTGACAAAAAAAAATAAAGAGAAAGAGAAATCCACATCACCCTCAAGAGAAACTGTACCTCAAATGCAGCAGAAGGCAATAAATCCTGTACAATGATGTCACTTCCTGGACAATAATTTATGAGAAAATACTTTGAGTGATATATTAGCATCAGTACAAAAATATTTCCAATGTTGTACAGTGTATTGAGCAGCAGTAAAAAAATAAACCTGGAACACAGGAGGCATGAACATGTGAACAATTATCTCCCGCACAAAGATACAATCGACTGTCCGCTGGCTAAACGACACGAACCCTGCACTCCGATGTGGAGCCCAACATTCCGATGCTGTGTCCAGAACGCAGACGGTAACGTTGCTCGTTTTACCTGACGGAAACTGGAATAAACTGAAATTAATATGAAATGGTAAAGAAACCAGTCTACATGTGGAACTTTAGAAAGCCTTGGAATATATAATGCCTTAGTAATAACCCGTAGCATGTTAAAATCCGAACGCGTTCCTCTTATACCGTTGCAGATTCATGATTGATTAATATATATATATAATATATTTTTTTACGTTACGTTAAGAGACACGCTTTAGTTATTTAAATAAGTTAAATGCTCGGTCCTGAAAAGCTTCCAGTGGTGGATTGTGACAAAGTGCTGACGCTGCAGATTCCTTCCATAGACATCTCTTAAGAGAAGGCTTCACCATATCAAGGTCTTGATGAGTTCGTAGTAATCGTCGATGCGTTAAGGTACCGGAAAGAGTGGGTTAAATATATAAACCTGTGACGTGACACTTCAGAGAAAATGATTCGACGTGTGATTGATCAACACCTCAGTATTCAACGGCGCTGTGTAGAAACTGATTCATCGACTTCACTTCAGAGGAACTTCTAAGGAGCTGCACGTTACTCTATACTCGATCGACAGTACATTTCCATCTACAACGTTCTCTTCCTCTAAGAACCACGTGACGATTTCAGCTGCCTGACGACGGTCTCTGGCTCCCCTCTGAAGTTGCAGTGCTGTCGTTCGCTGACTTGATCTCTCGCTCCGTCTTTTGCATCGTGTCCCCTTCTCTATTTCCCTGTCCTTCAGGCTCCACCGGGATCTGCTGCGTGACGTTGGACGCCTTTTGTTCTGCTACACGCTGCGTTACTTTCACAGTAACCTTCACCGGTCTGTCAGTGTTCGCTGTTGTGTGAAGGAGAGAAGGATCCGGAGGTCTGTAGCGGTACTGGTAGCCATAAGGCCGGAGGCGGTACGTGTAGTACTCTAGAAGGTACATCAGCTCAGCGTCCACGTAATGGAAGGACACAGCGACGTCAGAGCAGCACTGTGGACCCTGCGAACAAACATTACACAGCAGGAAGGGAAGATGATCAACAAACCGAAAAGCGCTTCTGAGAAACTGAATGACAAACAGAATATCAGCAACCGCAACAACGAGACTCAATGTTTCCCAGACGATGACAAATGACATCAGATGTACGTAATGCGACACTGCTAGCTTTAGCAGAATACATGATATTTTTACATTTTTGGGAAAAAAAAAAAAAAATGCGCTAATTTTAAAAGACTTTTCTAAGATATCTCATCCATCAGACTGTCGTCAGCTGTGATGATTTTTTTTAGTCATCCACCATTAGCACCTGGTAGCTCCGCCCCTCTTAAATTGTTGAGTCGCAAATTTTGGGTTGAAAAATCTAGCATTTTTAGCTGCAAAATTAAAAAAAAAAAAAAAACTCTGGAAGGACTGGAGGATAACTGCAATTTTTCTCTATAGAGTTGAAGACGAATGTTTTACGAAACTTGATGTAATGACAAATTCAATTCAGTTGGTCTCGTTCTCCTTTGTGCTTCATTTTATATTGTAGTTTCCTCTTCTACACAGTGTGTGATGTCTGAGGAAAGAATCTACAATATTGCTTAAGCACATGGATTAATTCCACGTGAGAGTTTATTAATAATGTTTAGGCTCTGCACACGGTCACAAATCATTCAGTAACGTGTGCAGTAACACAGATGTTCTTCTTAAAGCATCTGATGATCGACTGATATGTTCATTAATGGAAATTTGAGACTTACCACCACGATGGGATAGTAGCAGTAATTCCAGTACCAGAAGGTTTTGGGGAAAACCTGAGTGAGATGGTGCTCAGGGACGAACGGGTGGAAGGTCTCTCGCTGTAAAGTGTCCCTCGAGTCTCCTGCTAACACTCCCATCTTCTCCAAACACTGACCCATAGCCAGGTCCTCCACGGAGGAGGTATGAGTGCACACTTGGGTGCTGAAGCCCTGCACAAAGCGCCTCAGCGCTTCCTTACTGAGAACATATCCAGCTCCGCCGCTCATGTAGCCCTGCTTGACGTAGGGTTTGAAGCGCTTGCCGAAGTAGATCGGATCCTCCGAGGAATAGTTGGACAGGATCCAACGCAGGTTGTCCACCACTACGAAAGTGTCGTCGTCAGCCTTAAGGAACCAGTCTGCGTCATCTCCATGGTTCTTCAGGGCGTAATGGAATGCTCGGATGGTCTTCCAGTACAGCTGATCGCGTCCTTCTCCTGTACCGAGACCCACCGCTGGGAAGTCACGATCCTCCTCCGAGCTCATGAACAGCACCGTGTTGCAGTGACGACTCCATGTTGCTTTCACGTGCCGAGCTTTTGACTGCAGGTTCCTAGGACCGGTCATGACCCAGCACAGGATACGTACTTTTTTAAAAAGTTCATCCGCAACATGGCGGTCTTCTTCTATAGAGACAAAAAGGGAATAAAAGTTAAAATGTTAAAACAGATTATATGCTTTATTTTTGGGAAGATAACATTTGCTGTAATGACACAAAGCATAAAAAAAGTTAACATTGATTGCTCCTTGATGTTTTTACACATTTATTGGGTTTACGTCTGTGAAAAAGGGAACTGGTTCATGTCTGGCATTTGTACAAAAATGTATTTCCTTTCTTTCAAGATGCTGGATATTAAAAAGGATCTGATTTTTGGGCTATTTTTGGCCGTTTGGTTGGGCTTTGCTGTTCAAAATGGTAATAAAATTTTGATTCCCATCCCCTGACCTTAAAAAAAAAAAAAAGAAGCAGAAAAGAGCAAACAGTGAAGTGAGCCTAAGAAGTAGTTAAAACAGTTGCTTGTGGCTGCGATTGTAATTCATTCTAAGTTACTTTAATCATCTTACCCTACAGCTGAGCTACACTGACTTTCTTTATCATGATACATCTGCCCTTAAAGTCACATACAGAGCCCAATAGGGTTAGACTGAAGGGAACGCTGGTGCACCTGTATGATGAGGGTGATTCACGTTGATGACAGCATGATGCACCATCCAGCTGACGTTGTTGTTGGTCTGCTTCTCCTGCTGTGCACCGAGCCACAGACTAAAGCTTTGCTCGAACCACACCTCCTTCAGGAAGAAGTAAAGAGAGCAGCAGCCCACCAGAAATCCCAGAGCGAATGCAGACCTGGAGCTCACCCCTTTCATGGCAACCTGTTCACGGTCAGCTGCGATCAATCGATGAGCTGTAATGAAACGCAGCCGACGATTTGAGGAACTCATCGTTATGTCTTTGGTTTAACCGCATCTTGTATTATTCAGATTATTCATCAATAGGCGGCTTTATAGCACCACAGGGCAGCAACGTGTGTGCGCTTAACGGCTCTGGGGTTCAGTTCTGAGGGCTCTACAGGTTTCAGCTAGGTTCTTTAGAGTCCTTCAAAAAAAATAAATAAAAAAAAATTTAAAAAGGAAGGATTCATGATGCTTTGCATGCTGTATCCAAGGATTTTGGTTTTGCATATCCTTTGTTTTTCTAGTCAATACTACAAAATCTTCATGGTGCTCATGCAAAGGAAACGTGATCTCTGGACCCAGATAGGCTGGTAATACAACTAGGAATTCCTGGGATTTTTACAAACAAAAAATGTTTACACAGAGGAGTGAAGTACAACAAACAAACAATGAAGAAGGTATAGTAACTAAAACAGACACTCTTTACTATTGCAGCAAGCAGAAAAGCATCTCAGCATGCACAACTCATCACCCATTATGGTGGATGGGCAACAACACAATCAACAACAAGAATCTGAGGAGAACATGAGCACAGACTCTTCCAAACTGGACAGATGAAGATTGAATAAAAATCACCTCGTCCTTTTCGGTCAGCTCACACAATCCAGTCAGATATTTGTTGAACCTAATGAGTTTTGCTCTCGTCACCCATCCGCTTTAATGTTTGATGTTGAGGTTAACTGACGACTCTATGCATTGTACTGGCTGATTAGATAAGTGCATGAAAGTGCAGGTGTTCCTAATAAAGTGGATCATGAGAGTATGTGCACTTTGGCAGGACAATTGTTTACTATTTACTTAATAGTCCTTATTTAACTGCTACACTGCAATCTTTTGTCTTGGATACAGCACCGCAAGATCTAATCTAATCAGTGGTTTGAAACTTAATGCATGCCACCAGCTAAGCAGGCGGCCATTTGTCCAGATCTGAGAAAGCTTAAGAAACAAATAAAGATCCGGTAGCTCGGTAAGAAAACACACCACCAAGGTGCATAAGGAACTACGTATTAAATCATATTAGATCACACAGGTTTCTTTCCATCAGCCAAATTTCAAGGCTGCAACAATGAAATGTGAATATGTTTCTTCTGTTTGTTTGTTTTTTAACCAGAATATGCGCTGTGCCAAAATGCAGTCAAGACGAGACGCAGCACTTTTCTGCAGCACTCTTTCCCAAACATCCGTCCCTTCACCTTGAACCATATTATCAACAATATTAGTAATATTAGCACTGGCTCCTGTAAGACTACCTCAGGTGATATAATGTCACATTTAGTTGAGGATGGAGAACATTTTAAGCTGGTTACCTTAAGTGACCAGGAAATCTTGGTACTTACCTTAATTCCCAGCAAAGGACATCTGCTTCTATCAAGTCATATTATCAAATCATGATTAGCAATCTGCAATTTAAAAAAAAAAAAAGAAAAAAAAAAAGACATGTATAAACAAATTTGGTGTACACATTGCACAAGTAAATATGGATCAATATGATAATTCACAACGTGCTCAGAAAAAAACACTTAAATAATAATCGGTGCTGGCATATTAGTAGATTTGTACATACAAATAACGTTAAGATTGTCCATTAAAATAAATCTAGCAGCTGATCTTGTGTTTCCTGTTGTTAAAAAAGATTTCCCACTCCAGCGTATTACCTCATTGTTGTCCTTCTGTTTAATCGTCTGAACTATTGCCCAGTTGTCAGGTCACAAATGTACAAACAGTCTAGAAAGCAAATAAATCCCAAGAAATGTTGTTTATAAAACATAAAAGACCTAGTACCTGATACCGCTACGTTGACACTGCGCTGGTTTCCGTTTGAGGCCTCCTTTGTGTACTTTAATACACGCGCTGCCTTATTGCTAGCTGCACCACTGAGGGATTTCATTGGAAGAACAGCTGCTGTCAGCTCTCAGAAGCCCCGCCCACTTGCGGAAGTTCATTGACAACGTAACGTCGCAGCTGATAAAATTTCATACGAAAAGATTATTCATTCATTCAAAGTGCTACATTGGTAACAAACAAATTTACATTTTATATACATTTGGTAACAAATAAATGTACAATTCATATATGTGACTATACGCCTGTACTTATAGTTGTAGTCCATTTTTGAGAACTACATATCCCTTTCAACAACGCGGTGGTCATCTGGGCAAATCATATACGGATGTCTCATCCGGGCATTCTGGAGTAAGCGCAAATTTCAAAGGTTTTACCGATGACCATTGTTGCCAACTTAGCTAGATTTAGCGACTTTTCAGAACCATCTAGCGAGTTTTTTTTAAGCAACTAACGACAAATCTAGCGACTTTTAGACAAATCTTAGCAACTTTCAAAATGTCGCCAGTACTGTCCTGCGAGCTTGAGGTCTTTTCCCGGTACAGTTCTTCTCTGATCAGTGAGCGCTGGCTCCGGCTGAGAGGAGCAGCACATTCCAGTGACCGCATGGCAGCTTTAGTTCGTCTGAGAGACTACGTGATTGTAGTCACTCATACAGTAAACTCATACACATAAAATAAAAGTTAAGATACACAATAATAAAATCTAAATATATCATACGATGTGTAAGAGAATAAGGAAAGCATTATGTAGCATAAATTATAGCCGATCTCTTATCATTTTATAGTATATTAAAGTATGTGAACATGGATTAGGGAAAACTGTTAAGTATATAAAGTACCGCCATTAGGTAGAATGCAAAATACGAAGTGATTACGTCATTAGTATGCACATTTGCGCATGACGTCATGAAATTTGTTGGCGACAGAGCCAATGACTCCATTTTTATTCATCAAGCTACCTTGTTCAGCTCATGATCCGAAAAATTGAGGGATATACAAAATTCTTACAATGTAGTTGGATGAATTGAGAAGAGAGAAGGCTTTTAGATCGCTGATAAACAGACCCGTACTACACGATAGTAATTTTATTGTTTGTGGTGGTGGTGTAGCACGTGACGATTGGATAAATGCTTGAATGTGCTGATGTACAGGTTTTCCAATAAAGGGGACAGTGACTGTCAATACAAGCATAATTCTTTTGATGCTTTTGAAACCTACACAAAGGATGGTGCACTAACACTATTTACATCATCTTTATTGCTTTTAGATCAAAATATTTACATCCCAATCTATTTGTTCCCTGTGTTGGGAAGGTTACTTTGGAAATGTAATAGGTTACAGATTATAAACTACCCTATTCAAAATGTAATAAGTAGTGTAACTTTTCAATTACTTTATAAAAGTAAAGTAACTGATTACATTTTATTACTTTTGATTACTTTCAAGTTTCTAATGGAGAGACTCAGATCCATCGGGACCAAGACCTCACACCACAAGAATAGTTTCTTCCCCAGTGCAGTCAGCCTACTGAACAGAAAATCACTTACACCAAGATGAGCCTCACTTAAAGACTTTCATTCTCACTTTCTAAAACTGCACTATTATTATTTATTTATGCAATTCACACTTCTCATATCTGTATATATGTCCAATCTATTATCGCACAGTCACTGTTACTGAAACTTGTATATGTTTGCACCTGACACCAAGACAAATTCCTAGTACTGTGAACTGCTCTTTGTTGATCCCTTTGCTGTACCTGGCAAAAAACCTTTTTCTGATTCTGATTCTGATATAAAATTACATTTATATGTCAGGGAACCAGGGTTACGTGAGTAGCTGTTACGAAACTTTAACACTTTTAGTAATGTTAACTACACCTTCACTAAAAAAATACCTTCATTTTAAAAGATGTAACTTTATGTAGCTGTATATAAATTGTACAAAGTTGTGTTTAGTAAATACTAAAGGTTTAACATTTTGATTTTATTTTTTACTATCTGGTGAAAACGGGGTTGATTTCACTATCCTGGCAGTAGGCCATTTTTAAATTATTTTTCCATCTCAAGATTTTTCCTTCTTTCTGTAAATGTTAGTGTTGAGACAGTGCAGAAACAGTCCTCTCAAATAATCCTGACATCATGGCGACCTGATTACTCCTCACCAGCACAGCCTGTTTCAATAGTAATAATTTTACAGTTCTATATTAACCCACCATTTACGTTCGTTTTTTAGTAACAGCAATGATGTTCCTGGTTCAATTTGACCCGAGTCAAGTGCCAGAAACCAAAAAAATCACTGAATTAACTCCATTACTAGCCATTTAAATCCATATTGAGTGCAATGGTGTTCTTTACTTCTCACAGATCATAGCTTGTGACTATATATTTATTTTTTTTTACCTGTAACCGGGTCAAACCCGCAACATAATAGGAGGGTTAAATGACATACAAATGGTAAGAAGTTTTCTCTTCCTAGTTATATAGATATTTTCTGATCTGAAACTAGGACGTAGAGTTTTACATTAAATCTTTAAAAATTTTCCCCAGGGACAATCAAAGAAACTATTCTGGCTTCTAGATTTGACAATTATCTTATGCATCCTTTAATAAAGGGCCCCATAAGAAAGGCAAGTTTAAAAAAATCCTCTCAATTAGAATTAGATTCATGTCTGTTGTGTAGGCATGTTTATTCTCACAACTCAGTTTTATAAATGTCTGAAAAGTACATCGTTTTGTTATAATGGTTTGTAATAGGTGACTTTGAATAAGTTACTCTACATTCAACAAACGTTGGATTCGTTCAGACAAAGACATTTCAAATTATATTTAGATTTAATTACATTTAGATGTAATTACATTTACCTTTTACAGTAACCTAGGCATAAATGTACTGTTCATCCAACATCCTTTTTTTATTTTTTTCTATCACATTTCACATTCACTTACCAGAGAAGCAAGAGTATTGAAAATCCATGTGGAGTCACTTTTTTTTTGAGAAGTATATCTAAATTATGTGAAGTACAAAATCATAATATCCACAAAACATTCTGAGGTGGAAAGCACAGTAACTCAAAGTCCAAGGGGCAATCTGACAGCAAATAACTAAAAACAGATAAAGGTCAGGTTTACTGTGGTCAAGTGTATGTGAAAGGTAGAAAAACAAGGCTCAGAATATGCTGATGAACTCAGCAATATATACAAGATAAATGTCTTGCACTAAGCATGAGGGAAAAAATAGTTTTAATAGACTGAAATTAGATTAGTTTATTGTATCTCAAAGGCAAAGTTTAGTGTTGTATTGCAGTGACCTCTGGTGGACAAGTGGGGTAATGCCGTGTATTGATTTGAGTTTGGAAATCTGGACAGCATTAAACTTTAATCCACAGCACATCTGAATGCTCGGTTTTAATGGGTCACAATGTAGTAAATAATTTTCTTTTTAATACAGGGAGAATGAAGTTCTCGACTCTGATTGGCCATGCTATAACGCGGTTTGGTCAGAAGGTGTGTACTGTTTCATAAAACAGCACAGTTCATTCCGGCAGTAACACCAACGATAATATTAATGCATTAGATGTAATGCTATACGGTTTCTATCATAACAGCTCATACACTGGAACCTCAAGGGCGTTTTCTTGCCAGTTTTCTGTTATTGGCTGTAGAAGTGGTTTTCTGACATTGCATACCGATCCTCAAGTTTCAACATGTTCATTTTGATATACTTTTATGCTCACAAGCATTATACAGCGTGGTTAACTGGGGTTATCGACTATCTCTCAGCTCGGACCAGTCTGGTCATTCTCATTTGACCTCTTATCAACAAGTCGTTTCCGTCCGCACACCTGAATTTCTCCCAGCTCACTGGATGTTTTTTCCGTTTGGGCCACTCGGTAAACTCGAGCCTGTTGTAGTGAACAACCCAGCAATTATAGACAAGCACAAACCAGCCTGTTTGGCACCAAGTATAATGCTACAGTCGAAATTACCACTGACCTGAACATTACCCGAAATTGCAGGCCTGTTTCTGCAGGATTTTAGGCATAACTCACCCAAACGATCAATACCCAAACTATTGACTGATTACGTAAGCATGAGCGAGTTGGTGCAAATGTGTTCTTATTAAAGTGCTCACTGAGTGTCAATAGAACCTAAGGGTCAAAATTGGTCGACTTGCAGCCGTTTATATATACATTTACGAATATATAACTGGATGAATGTCTGTTGGATTTCTTCTTCTTCTTCTTGTTATTATTATTATTATTATTATTATTATTATTATTATTATTATTATTATTATTATTATTATTATTATTATAACAACAGCGGCGTACGTAGCCTTACCGTATACCTTAGCCTTGCCGGCTTGCATATCTATTACATGTTTTGTATTTCTTTTTTTTTCTTCCGCACAACTAGTTTTCTGTGTGAGTTTTCTGGCGCAGATCTGGCAACCGAGCGCTTTAGGAGCACTTATGATAAGACACAGCTGATTGATGTTGGCGGGGAATAAAGTTAAGTAGCCAATCAATAATTATTGGCGTGACAATTCATTTAATTATACATTCCTAAGCAACCTAAACAGACTTACTGACATTACTGACAACAAATCTGATCATTTCACCACACATCTGTACACCACACATCTGTACACCATCATCGGACAAGACACTTTACCTATATATCACAGTTAGATGTAGAGTACTGTGCAGAAATTTTTAGGCAAATGTGAAGAAATCATGTCAAGTAAGAAGGGTTTCAGAAATATATATTTCAATTGACCTTTAAGCAATTTACAAAATTCAAAGTGAGCAAACAAGAAAAATCTAAATAAAATTAATAACTAGTGTGACTACAGTCTGGCTTCAAACCTGCAACAATTCATATATTTACAAACTTTGTACAGTTTGTACACTTGCACAAAGTCAGGGATTTTGTAGGATCGGAGTCAGGTGTATGATTAAACAATTACACCAAGCAAGTGCTAATTATCATCAATTTCATATGTAGGTTGAAACACAGTCATTAACTGAAACAATCAGCTGTATATTGGCTTAAATCCGAGTGAGGAACAAATTCTGAAGAAATAGAGCCATAATCTGCTACAGAGTAAACTCTTAAGATGGTGTGTTCTCAGGAAGACATTAAGTGCATAGCAACGAGGTTAAATCTCACTGAGATGAAGCTAGATGTTTGAATCCTCGTGATTGTGTCTGACTGTGGGATCACTGACACTGTACTAAAGCATGATCAATTGTTTTTTTTTCTTCTTCATACTTCTTAATGACTTTAGTTTTGTTGAATTTCTCCAGAACTGAATTCTGGGTTACCCCACCTGCAGAGAACACACAGACACACACACAAACACACTCACAAATACATACATGCACAAAGTAAAAGGTGGAAATAAAACAAGAACACAGTCTAAACAGCAATAAAACAACACCAGTTCTGTACAATGCGGGTACTTACCCCTGTAAGCATGTAAGAGCAAACTTTACAGATTAATTTCCACCAAAAAGCAGAAGAGCTGTTTAGGCAATGTATCTTGCTCAACAACATATTTCACACTGAAACCATCAGTAAAGCAGGGCTGAAACTAGGACCAGAATTACAAGCATGTTGATGAGTCTGACACGCAAACATGCAAAGCACCAGGCAACTGCCAAGCAAATGTTGTGGAAAACATACCTTTCTGTAAAGTTATACGCTACCATAGACAAAGCTTGTCCTGTATTTCCAAGTACTCTCTGTTGCTGTAAATTAAATCCTGATTCCCCTCCTACATTAACTATGGGGCTAGAAACATACCCACATTCTGTGAGAACATTTATTGAACTTTATTCAACAACATTGAACATCAAAGCCATTATTTGAGTGGCAAAATTATTTGGCAAAATAACTGGATTACATGAAAATCATCAATGACCCTCTCTTTATTAACTCTGAATCTAATTTGGTTTAACCATGTTTTAATTTTGCCAGAACCTAGCCTCACAAGAAAAAATGTACAAATCCGGATCTACCAAATTCCCCCGCTATATAAGGCTTAATTAAAAAATAATTTCCTCTTTTTGTGAGAGTGGAGTACGTTTAATTGCAGTGCAGTTGTTATATACACTACCGGTCAACATTTTTCCAGTTTTTTATTGAAAATTATTCAGTTTAATGTCTCATTGCGCTCTGAAATGGAAGCATAGTACAAATAAGCAATGAGAGGTAAAAAAAAAAAAAAAAGAAAGAAAGAAAGAAATCATGGAATCAATTTATAGACCAAAATATATTCTAATACATTTTAGTAGCCACCTTTGGCAGATATAACAGCTGAACACACTTGTGGCATTCTTTCTAAAATAGAAATCAAATATTCTTCAAAAAGTTCTTCCAAAATCTGTTGCCATAGATTTCCATAAATGTGTGGCACGTGTAGGTCGCTTTGCTTTAATTCTTCTGTCCAGTTCATCTCAAACCAGCTCGATGGGGTTTAAGTCTGGAGACTGTGCTGGTCGTGCAATGTTTTTAAGCTTACCATCTTGTTCTTTTTTCCTGAGGTAGTTCTGGCTTGGACTTATGTTTCGGGTCATTATCTTGCTGTAGGATGAACCCCTGACCAACTAGGCACATACCAGAGGGTACTGCATGGCGCTGCATAATGCTGTGGTAGCCATTTTGGTTCAGGGTGCTTCTTACTCTGTACAAGTCATCGACGCTGGATCCAGCAAAACAATCCCAGACCATCACACTTCCTCCTCCATGTTTGACAGATGATGCCACACACTGTGGATCCATCCTTTCACCTACTCGATGGCATACAAAGATCCCGCGTGATGAACCGAAGATTCCAAATTTTGATTCGTCAGTCCATAATATCTTCTTTTAGTCTTCAGTAGTCCGACTGCAGTATTTCATGGCCCAGGCAAGCCTTTTTGTCTTATTCTGACATCTTAGCTGCAACTCATCCTGTCAAACCTGCAGCTCGAAGTCTTCTCTTCACAGCTGAAACTGAAACCTGCTTGCTATAACCACTATTAAGCTGTGCTCGAAGCTGTTGTCCTGTGAGCTGCCTATCATGCAAGTTGTGGCTTTGGGTCTGCCAGACCTCTACCTGTCAGAGTTTACACCAGTTTCTGAGTGCCTTTTGATGGTGAAGGAAACCATGTTATGTTATGATGGTCTGTCTCTCCTCCATTGTTAATTGCCTTTTTCTCACCATTTTTGTAGTGACACACTACTTTCTGCAGTACAATACTGTTCAGCTGATGCTCACGAGGGTATGGCACCCCAGTGTGTTCCAACACTGCTTCTATGCAGACAGAGAGGGTTGTAAGTAATCCAGAAAAGTTGGAACACCTGTAGGAATTAGCACCAGCTTTCAAGGCTTGATCAACCTCCATTGCTGCAGAACAACTTTAAATTGTTAACCATTTTGTGTTCCCTGAAAAAGGCCTTTTTGTATAATACTGAAATGTACATTATTTTTCAGTTTGGGTAACGTTACCTTTTTTTTAACCTCTGGCAGTTCACTGCTTACCTTTGTACCATTTCAAGCTATTCATTGGACGTGAAGGACTTGAATTGCAATAAATAACTTGAAAAATTCGGGTGTTCTAAAACTTTTGACCGGTCTCCCAGGCACATCTCAACAAAGTGCCATCTTTTATTGAAATTGTAGCACTGCATGAAAATGCTCAGCCAGATTTATTTGTTCTCTTTTACTGACATCTACTGGTCAATATCTAACTTTTAACCTCTGAGGAAAAAAACAAACATGAAATTATGCTATTCTTCTTACCGGTTTATCACGAAACAGTTGTTTCCTTGTTATCTTAATACCGTAGTATCTTGTTATGGATCATCTAATGTCATTTTCACTTTGCACTTTGCAACTATATTATATGTGGTACAAATTATTATTTTCTTAAATTCCTACTCTCAAACTTAGCATTTTATAAACAATTTAACATCATCCAGTGACAAGGAACCTATGACACCATGTTTGTAGTTACACAGAGGTCATTTCCCTTAAGTTAATACCTCAAGCTCACAAGGGAACATCTCGTAACTACTCCTAAAGAACAATGTATGAAACGTGAATCATGATGCGATTATAGATTAAATATACAGTAAGGGTAACTGTATTGATTCATGGCACTCTTGGTAACTCAATAGTCTTACATTTTACTTATAACCCAAGAACATGAACGTGTAATAGCTCATACGTTTACTGTTTGTTTTATCCAGTTTATTTGACTTAAATGCAAAAAACATGTAAATCTCCAAACCGCTTCCAAAAAAAAAGAAGAATTTGCTTAAGAATAAAATGAAATGACGAAACTGGCAGGTCGGAAACTGGCCCGACCTGCGGACTTCGCAACAACTTGAGTGGAGGCAATTTTGGGACAAAATATGCAGGCGTCATATGAATTTGTGTATCATACGGGGATATGGCAACCCTGACAGGAGGCGAGGGCACTAATGTTAATTCGGGGCTAATCGCTGATGCCAGGGATCATGCTGGGGAA
>JAOTRN010000019.1:4133270-4146012 GCA_028566695.1 Bagroides melapterus
CACTGGGGAGAAAATTGTTTATTATTATTATTATTATTATTATTATTATTATTATTATTATTATTATTATTATTATTATTGTCATTATTATTATTATTATTTACACACAAGTACAAAGAGCTAATTAGTCGAGTCTTAAATTTCAGTTATTATTTCAGTCATTACACCAGTGAGTATATCGATATTAAATGTATGTACATGTTTTAAAAGGTAAAAAGAGGAGTGTGGCTCTATGTGTTGGCCACAGGCTCATCCTGCACGTGGAGGCGTCTGGATGCTTTACGGCTGACGTTTCAGGCCGTCTGGTTTGGCCTTCAGCCCAGAGCAGAGGCGCTGAGAACAGCAGTCTATCAAAATGTCATCCACTCAGGAGCAATGACCCGAGAGTCTGTCTGCTCTCCACAACAACACTGCGTTATTTTCAAGCCTAAAAGTTTTCACTTTTACTGTATTTACACACACTGTCATTGTTTTAACACTGACATCTGCTTCTTATTTTCTGACACAGGACAGCAAGACTCATGGTGGATAATAGCTTAGTTAGAAGTTAGTCTATGGTCTAATCACGATGGGATAACTACTGAAATAGCTACGTTCACTTACATCTCATACAAATATACGCAATAATAAAGCCTGACGCACACAGACCCGATTTCAGAGCGGGCCAGCTGGAAGCCTGCGGTAGCCCTTTTAAGGTCAGGCCTGGCTTAGCCACCAGGTCCCCTGAGAGGCCCAGCTGTAGATTCCCGTAGCTGCTTTTTTTTTTTTTTTAGGGCAATACAAGGATTTAATGGATCATAAACCTATGAATGACAGAATGTGTCATTAAAGCCAAGTCGTGAAAGTGTCCTTTAGAGCAGTGATGTCAATCTCATTTTATATAACAGACCATATTCCACTTTAGTGTCATGTCCAGTGAGCTACAGCAGACATCAGTTTCGTTCTGAATGCACAGATGGATCGAACATTGAAAGACGGATAAAGTATTCAAACGAGGCGGAATATCTTTAATTTAACTGGGATTATATGCCATGAAACTATACAAGAGCCTTTAATATTTAAGCTATGAAACGGACGGTTATAGAATCAACGTTTTAGCTTGAAAATGAGGCGTGATGCATCGTTAGTCCATTTTATCAGTAGCTGCTGAGATCATTCCTCTAATTTATCCTAAAACAAACAACTTTTTTTAATCTTTCAATTAAAAAAATTCAGTCTAAATTCAATTAGTGGGCCAGAGGCTCTGGCTCAAAATTTAAAACCTCCTCTAAACATCTGGTCTGGTATCTTTTCACGATTTGTTCAGTGACACGCTGCTGAAAATAATATACAGTAGCCAGGATTTTTTGTTGTTGTTTTTTTTTTTTTACAAGCTTCCATGTATACTGCCAGATTTACATCCACAATGAAATGGAAAAGAAAAGGATTGATCATGTAACATAACACTAACCGCACTGGTAAGAGTATGACGTAAAAGAAAGATCAGTAACTGATTATATGTGAGTATGAAAATCCCATGGAAAATTGGGACGAGGAAAGATTCCGCATCCAGCCGTGAGGATGAGGAGTCTGCAATTCCCAAAAGCCTTATTGGAAACTATTGAAGCTCTTATTCCGAACGCATTTCCACAGCCCTTCTTCCTTTAAATCCTTCAAGAGTTCCGTACCTCATAACCTCTCTTCTCTCGCTCGGTCACTTCGATCCACTTCTGGAGGTTTTGTGATTCTTAGGAAATAGGTAGCATGGTAACTGGCTGTTTCCTGTTGCTGTGGATCTAAGCTTTCCGCTCCGACAAAGATCAGCTAGATCTGAACCTGACTTGTTATGAAAGAGCTGCTAAATGACTCGATCCAAATTTGAGGAGCTGGCTTATTCGGTTCATGGGTGGGCTGATTGAAAGAGGCGATTTGAGGGATAAATATAAATATTAAGGGACACCAACTCTACGGGAGAAGGTGTTGGAGTTAGAAATGGTAAAGAATGAGAAAGAGAAAGAGCGGGGCTTTCTCACTTCAAAACGCAGCTTCTGCTTGTGATTTAGAGAATACTTGCTCAGTCCCGTAATTCCAGTGAAGCCACCAGAAGGCATATTGTTCCTAATCTTTAACAGATGGGTGGTCTCCAGTGCTTCTATCCTTCTCTGAAGTAACAAGAGCCGGGGCCTCCTCGTCTTCAGTAAAGCATGGTAACTCCACCCTGACCCTTTCAAATCTTATTAATGGGCCACTTAAATTGCATTACCACGAAAAAGAGAGAGAGAGAGAGAAAAAAAACGAAGAACAAATTGAGCAAGATCGGTCTTTTGCTAAAGTAGATACAGTTTGTAAACCATTACATAGTTGTCCACAACTTAAGCACAGCTTTGAGAAAGCCGAACCCACATACTCCTGTGTAATTAAGAGTCGAGAGAAAGTCACGTCAGTAGAACACGACACTGGTTGGTCGGGGTATCGTTTACGGTAATATTTATTCGATGACGTTCGGCAGCGTAAATGACATAAAAATGGTCTCGTCTGAAATCGTCTTTGTCATCGTATATTCGCCCCCAACTACACGCAGCACGTCGTATGTCGGCTCACCGGCTGTCCATATGGTGCAAACCGTAGTACCCAGTTTCCCTCAAGGCGCTCACAAAGCTCCTTTTGTTCCATTGCACTCAAGGAAAGAGTGAATGCACGCAAACATTTCCTAGGCAAAATAACTATGGCTGCGTTCGATAGGCTTTTTTTTTTTGGAGAAAGTCGAGCTTAGCCGCCTTTTCCGGGCATCTGGAAGTTGTTCTCGGCAGCTACTCGTCGGAGTTTTCAGAAAATTAGCGGCCAGTCTGATTATCAGCAGAGGCTGTGCGGTTAAAGGGTGTGGTTCATTAACCTCAGGATCGCCAGTGTAACAAATCCGATCTGATAAAACCCACGCTTAACTGCGCTAAGCACAGTCACGCCCACAGCAAAACCAAAACATATGGGTTAGCTCATAATTGTGCGATTGGTCTGCAAAGCTAGAATTGCAGGTCAAGAATCAGTTGGACTAATATACTTAGGGGAAACTATTAAAAGAACGTTTTGGTTCATGGTAATAGCCATGGGCGGATTTGTAAATATTTGGCAGATTGTCTGAATGACAGAAATGCTGCTCCTAGTGGTGGTTAAGAGTAATGCTGGGCGTCTCAGTAAGAGCTTTTACCTGGTCATGCTAATAGCTTTTGGCTGATCAGAACAGTGTATCGTGTCAAATAGAGTGGAAAGTAGATTACAACAGAATCATTAACTCTGACTTTATGGGGAGATATTTCTATTCTTGATTGATGTACAGAATATCTTTGCTATTTCTGTTGACTTCAGCATGTCACCATTCTGTTCTCGGGCTGAATCTGGAAACTTGACCACTGTCAGATATGATGGATTAAAAATCTTGTCTGGGTTGAGCTGAACAGAACCAAATAAGGCCTCTAAATCTTACCTTCTTTGTCTCTTTGCCCTCTCTCAGGGCTGTCCCGAGACGCCCGCTCCCACTCAAGCCTTTCCTGATCCCACTGAGACTGGCTCGCTGCCTTTTGTTCGCCATCAACTGGCAGCTCCTCTGTGCCCTCGGAGTTCTGCAAAATACACATGAGAACATAATAATGCAGGAAAAATCTCTGTGAAATTAGTTTCCTCGAGTTAATAAAACACACAACCATTAAAGCCAACACTTGCCTCATGTTTGCAGCATCCAATCGTGAGGCTTAGTAAAGGAAGTAGCCAATCTCCTACGCTGCAATTTGTGGAGCATAAAAAGCTCTGCGGAGCTTCAACATCTTATAAATACCTTTAAAATGTCTCTTGTGTCTATAACAGACTTTATTTTGGCAAAGTGAATGGAACTCGAGTTCACAGTCCAGAAGTTTTTAGAGTTTTTAGATTCTTGAATATATCTATAGCGTAAAACTGCCTATAGCTAGCAAGAACCAGAGTCATGCCCAAGATTACGACAGAGATATTAGGGTTTTTTTTTCTTCTTTAAATGTAGCTCAGCTATCTGCCTTACTAGGAAAACTAAATCAACCAAAACAAGTGAAGATTAGCTAATCAGTATGAAAGCGTATCTGTTACTCATCTTGTATGCGAGAAAGATTTTATAATCTTAGGTAGGTAGCTAGCAGAGTGTTACCACTTTGTTTATTTATTCTGTTTTTAATCATCTTTGTCTTGTTTCTTTTCAATTTGTATTATCATCCGGATACGCTGATGACTGATAGTATCTTCTGACCTAGTGAACTAGGACGACAAGGTGTTACGGATTTTTGTTTGTTTGTTTGTTTGTTTGTGTTTTGAGACTGCAGCACACTTCTAAAAACGCTCCGGATAGCGTATTTATTTTCTTCTCTAGCTAACATGTTTTAATGTAATTAGTTAATCGGTTTAGTAATTAATGGCTTACAAAACACACCACCTGCTTACGTAAAGTTATATCAGTGTGTGATTACTTAGAGCCTTACATGTTGAACTGATGTTGAAAAAAAAATCCAACCCAACTCACTAGCTAAACACGCTGTTTAGCAAACTTCAACATGTTTTCCTTTTCGAAGCCAGCTACGTAATAAAGATGTTCCTAGTGAAATGCTAATTGCCTTACGTAGTCTTAAATGCTTTTCTGGTCCTTTCTAGTGCTAAAAATGTTAATGCTAGCTGTCAGGATTGCTATACTGCCTCACAGGAGATAGCTAATTACAAGTTACCAAAAGAAAATATGTTGGATTGACATTCCTGGTAGGAATTTTTCAAACGGTCATGTCACTCAGTATTATTTAGCTTTTTTACTATAATCTTAACAGCTACTTCACATCATGAGCATTACTGAGGTAAGGAACATGTCATCGTCTTTTGTTCTGTTGACTGGGACATGGAGTCACGACCTGGAGAAGCAATCACTGAACATATCAAAATCTGCGTGATTATTACCCCTTTCCACCAGAATGAAAGCGTAAACGTGTTCGCCAGCTTCTCCACTCCAAAAGTCACACAAACGTCTGAAAAAAAGCCTTAAAAGCTTGCGGTTACGCAAAATTGGCCGTTGTCAAAGCAGCAATAGGATCCGAGGGGAAGACCAGACCGAGGAGGGAACAGGAAGAGCAGAGGTAATGGAACAATAATGCCATCCCCTATGTGGCAGGGTGTCAGAAAAACCAAGGAGGATTTTCAGTAAGCACCGTGCTCGGGAGTACGTCGAACCCAGCAACACATTCAGACAGAAACAGACCAGTGCCTTGAGGAATGTACAGATCAGAATGTTTCTGAAACAAAACAACCTCTTCAATAGTACATGTCCCAACACAGGAAGGCAAATTCCTGGACAAGCACAAAGTGCATTGTTTTGAGGATGACAAAGTGCATGTTTTGGAAAAAGAAGTCAGCTAGTCTGAAAAAAAAAACACTGGAGAGGCCAATTTTGTCAATCTGTTCGAGAGGAAGGTCTGTTACACCATTTATTACCCAATAACGGTGCTGTCCTGACACGCCGAACACTGCACATTCACAACTCTGACCCTGCTGTCACATCAATCTCACGACCTCACAGGTGAAATACTAAATACGGCGTTTAAGGCGCAGCTCAATGCAGCGTTTTCCCACTGTTCAGTAGCTCCTCGGATCAATCATGAATCATCTCACCAAGACTTCCATCTCAGAGCTTGGGCAACTTCTGAGTTATGACGAATGCAGGAGAATTTCTAGAAGGCGTTCTCTGATACTAATGGAAGCCTTGTGCATTAGAGTACAGTGAAATTCATTATCCCGAATATACTTTGAAGGTTGGGGTCAGAGCACGGGGTCAGCCATGATAGAGAGACCCTGGAGCAGAGATGGATAAGGGCCTTGCTCAAGGGCCCTCAAGTTCTACAAATGAGGATCAACGACCCAGAGCCTTAACCGCTTGAGCCACCATTACCCACTAGTGTATCAGAGAAATTGTGTATAAATAAAAATCTGGAATAAAAAAAGATTTTTTTAATCCATATCAAATAATTTAGCACGTGTTACAGTGGATTAACGTTTTGTCGAATTGCGTGCAGCATCACCACCAATGATAAGAGGTAAATGTGTAGAATTTCTTTCTACCCTGTGCTGTAGATTCATGCAGGATGTGTGTCTTCAATTCAATTAATTGAACTTCAAATTCAATTGAATTTTGTTCATATAGAACTTTAAACAATGAACATTGTCTCAAAGCAGCTTAAGTTTATAATTAAATTGCTGTTTAGCCCTTAACATTTATCCCTAACGATCGAGCCTGAGGTGACGGCGGTGAGGAAAAACTCCATGAGATGATATGAGGAAGAAACCTTGAGAGAAAACTAGACTCAGGAGGGAAGAGTTTGGAATTTGGAGTAAACAGTAAATCAGTAAAGCAGTAAAATATTGAACTGTGTTTAACTTTGCGTGTAAAACATTCAAGTCATTCTTATGACGTCATCGGTGAGACCTCAGGATATAATGCATCGCTCAGCTCTTAATCATCTCATTAGCATGGTACTGATGGTTATTGACAGCAGATTTTAGCCTTCCCATCACACACACCCTGCTGTCACTGTGACATTTATTATTTAAAAACTGTTTCATTGCAGTTATTGAACTACTTTTTTTTGTTTCTTGCTTTAATTAATTTTTTATTACTCAGTACTGCTCTTAACACAGGAGAAAAAAAAACAACAACAACGAGAAGCACTCAGACGGTCTGATTGTACTGGGATGTGAGCCTGACAGCTGCGGTGAGGAGCTGGACCTGCATCATCTTTATGGTCATGGAGCGACGTCTAAATCAGTGTTGCTCACTTTCCTAGGCTTGTAAGAACATCCAAAATTCCTCACAAGCACTGAGGAGAGACTGGCCTCAACATTCGTCATGGTGCCCAGCCAGAGGCTAAACTCTTTCTCCTCTTTAAGCTTGCTCTGTCTCTGAGCTGTGTGACAAACGTGATTGATTTCCTTTCCCATTTTATCGCTGAAAATTCTCTGCTCATTTCTTTCTCTTGAAATAAGACTCTGGAAATCAAGACCTGTTTGTCCGAGAATTAATGGACTTTACAATAAATAAGACACGATTTACCCTGACGGACGTTCGATAATCTATGCTACGCAGTTAATCCCCTGCTGTTTCTAACGGAAATGTTGCACATTTTTTGTTTTGTTTTCAGGAATCGGTCTCCTTATCTTCTTATAAGCTCATAACCACACGTAATCCACACGTAACCACACAGGTCTCTGGAATGTGTTCGTAATTACAGATGGTTCCTGTGCAACAAGGTCATGCCAAGTAGGCAATAGGAAAGTCATTAGCGTTTTTAATAGGGATTGATAGTGAAAAAAAAAAATGAGAGAGATGGTGCATAATTTATTAGATTTGTCCAGAGCAGAAAAAAAATCAGTCAGTGAAAGTTATTTGAAAGAAAAAAAGGCTGGCCAACGATTTTCTGTTAGTGTAATAAATAAAAAAAAGTCAGTGTATTATTTACAACCAGATCTAAGTCATCATGATGATATATATGTTTATAAATATCTTTAAAAAGCTATATTTAGCCGTCTGAAGAAACACACTGATATTTCTCAAGCACCTGATGTTTATCGTTTCACAGCGATTATTATTTGTTGTTTATGATGAAGGAAGAAACGAACAGTACGTTAAATTGTACGTGAAGAAGGCCTGATGTACTCACCCAGTGTTGGCTGGGCATGGCCAGTGAGCTCAGCATGTCTGCCATGGCACCTAAAATATGATCGGTGCGCCCCTGGTTCTTCTGAAGAGGTTTCATTATTGCAGCAGTTCTCCGTGTCTGTTTCTATCTTCCTCTCGTCTTCCACAGTCGCTCTTCCTTTCCTCCAGCACACTACGGCACAGCTTTGAGCTGCAGGCCAACTCCTATTTGCCTGGCCCTCTGCAACTCTCCTGAACATAAATAATTGATTGTGGAGGAGCTGAGGGTGCTTTTGTCTGGGATGACACGTGCCTTCTTTTATTCCAGCACTCCTTTCTGGCTGCTGCGTCTTGGAGAGATTACCAGCACAGCGCAAATGTACTCAGGCCTCGTCCCGAATCTCTGTGGTCCCGCACCGTGAGGTCACTTCACAGAGCATCACGGCATGGGTTTAAATTCATTTCTTTCGATTCTTTATCCATGACAGTGTCCCGTTCCTTTTCTCCTCACGCTCTTTTTGCTTTTCAGTACCTTTCTTGCTAAGTGAGGACTGACTTTCTAAAGTCTGGAGTCTCTGAAGTCTCAGTTTCTCTAGCCTGTTATTGGCTGCATGCATCTACCACCCCTTCAGAAGTCCACACCTCCCTCTCTTCCCCCATACATCGCTCTTGCTCCCTAGTGCTCCGTCTTACACAAGACACTGATTCTGACTGAGTTTTTGTTTCTCCTCCTCTTCTTGGTGTCTTTCTGCCATCCACAGATCAGATCTTTTCTCATATCTCTGTCCTAAAACCCATTTAGCTGCTCACGGATTGTGTAAACACCAAATAAGGTATAACACTACGCTAGGGAACAGGAAATCTGTCACGAGTTATAAACAGCCTCCGTTTCCAAGGCTTTAACTCACATCAAAACAGGAATCGTTCTGAACTTCTGCCACTGTCTAGCTATAAGCTGAAACAACAAGTGTGATAAGCGTATGGATATATGCGTGTGTGTGTACGTGTGTGTGCGTGCTACTGCATTCCGCTATCCGTTATCCTTATCTGTTATCAGGACTTAAATAAGTAGACTATGAATTTTGTTTAAACCGCTTCACCTTTTTCCCGTACAGAACAGACGTACACATTCCACCGTCTGCAGCTTGTTCCTTCCACATCTGGCCCGGAGTCAGAATAACACAGAAGATTTACAAATGTTAGTGTGATTGCTCATTCTCAGCTGCCAAAACCACACACAGAAGAATCAAATTTAACTTTTCCTACACATAAATGCTCCTAGGATAATGACCGTAATGAGTTAAACCGGATGATTGTGAGGTGGAGAGGAAGAATTTTAAAAAATTAAAAAAAAAAAAAAAAAAAAAACGAATTTAAAATAATTTGCTCCAGCCACCACTCCAAGCTGGAACAGAGATGTGTTAAAATGTCTCATGGAAACACCACCAAGAGTCTAATAATAGTTTAGCACATGGTTTTGTTTAGAACTGGCACTGTGTCTAAACTTAGAGCTCTTCTTGTTCATCCCCCAGCTTAGCCGCGGATCAAACACCAGTCTTTGTGAGGGCAGAGAGCAAACAGAGTCAAACCTGTCATGATAAGGCTCTGTTTTTTGGTGACTTTCACTGACAGTGTGCTGGTTTTTTTTTTTTCCAAAGGCTTCGTAATGGGTCGTTAATGCATTTTGTGTTTTCCACGTGGCTTTATAATGTCCTAACTGGAGAAAAGAGTTTAGCTGAACTGTGATTGATTTTAGACAAGTTTGATTGCTTTTAAATGAGATTCAGTCGTGTTGTACAAACTCCTGCTAGTCTCTGATGGAGGCTTTGTGTTAATACGATGTGGCTCGATGCTGATTCAGTGAATATAATGGCCTTTTGTGACACTGAAATTTCAAGAAAATGAAAATATTGACCTGGTTGTTTGACAAATAGTTCAAGTAAAATACAACAATTTAGGGTTCTGTTCAAGTTGGATTTTTTTTTTTTTTGCATATTGTAATAGGTTACCAGGGTTCAGCAACTTCACAAAGGAAAATATGTTTTACAAAAATAAGATGTTTTAGATGTTTATAGGGGGGGCACCTCCAGGGTTGGGGGTTTGATTCCCACCCCTGCCATGTGTGTGGAGTTTGCATGTTCTCCCTGTGCCTCCGGGGTTTCCTCTGAGTACTCCAGTTTCTTCCCCCAGTCCAAAGACATGCATAGTAGGTTGATTGGTATCTCTAAATGTGTGTGTGTGTGTGTGTGTGTGTCTGTGTGTGTGTGTGTGGCCTAGCTATGGACTGGAGACCTGTCCAGGGTGTACCCTGCCTTCGCCTGTAGATGGTTGGGATAGGCCCCAGCTGATCCCTGTGACCCGGGTAGTCCTGGAATAAGCAGGTATGGACAAGACAGATAGATAGATGTTTATAAGATGTTTAGTCCGTCTGAGATTGGATTACCGAAACTAGCGTCTCTCTGCACATCATCAGACTTTGCCAATCATCAAGAATATAACTGCATGATTGTGTTTCCAACCTCCTCTAGTTCTCCCATACAACAACATTAGCCTGCACCGGTTCCTGTAACTGTCCAGATTAAATTTAAAGCACAGACGCTTGCCTCTAAAGTCTAAAATGTAGGCACATAGGCACTAGCATTAAGCCTCGTGCACGGCTCGACATGAACCACAATCCCACAAGATGAAAAAAAAGGAGCATTAAGACTCTAAACTGGCACCCAGATGGTGAAATGACCTTTCTGGCTGTCCGGACATTTGAGTCACCGTCTGTCTTTAAATGAAGCCTGAACACCCATCTGTTTTACCCAGCACTTAAATAGGCACTAATTAAAACAGACTCGGATGTTTTTTTTGTTTTTTTTTTGTACCACGGTTTGGCTTGACAGTATTTTTAGAGCATGACTGTTTTTGTTTTTTTGTTTTTTTTGTTCTAGTATGAGGATCTGTTTTTGATAAAGACGCAAGACCAAATCCTATAAATACAAATGTTCAGCAAAAAACTATTACACAACGCAATGACATTCTTTTGAAATTAGGTCAACAGAGGAACAACTTTTCAGTCACTTGTTCCCTTTGTGTTGACTCCCTCTTCTGGCACAAGAGCGGAAAGACACACGTTCGGAGCGCATTAAAAACAAGAAGAGAAAACGCCTTACATCGGTGTAATAATGACAGACACGTAGGACACAAACGTGAAGCCAATAAAATATAATAAAGCACAGGGTTTGTATAAATATATAGCAGCAGCACTCTTGTTTATTTAGGGATGTAACAACTTGCAAAAAAAATGAAAATTTTGCACTCTTAATCAGCTATTAAATAGCAAGTCAGCCACACTTCCTCTCTCTCTTCCTGTCATTTCCTGCTTCAGGTCAGCCATGGGAGAAAAGGGCAGGGGCGCCTTGCTCTCTTCCTGCTTAACACAAATCCCTCTTCTTGTTGTCTCCTACGTTTGGGTGACCCTGGCTGAGCAAGAACACACTCCCTATACACACTTCCTATCATCCATCATCACGTTTGTTGATCAAGCTGTAACTCCTCAGTGGAAGTACAGTACAGAAGAACTAGACTGGGGGAAAAACTGGATGGAAGAAGATGAAAATAGGTGAAAAGGAGAAAATATGATGTACATATTCAATTATAACAATTCAATAAATATGTTATTTTTAAATAATAAAGGACAGATGAGAAGAAATCTTTTCTAACTGTGAATAAATTAAAGAATTACAATTACACTTATTTTTCTTAACCAGTAGCAGCAGCTAGAAACTCAGCAGTATATGAGTTTACTGTTCTGGATTTCTCTGTAAGTTTTCTGTGAACTAGTTGATCTAAATATATGTTCTTCAAATAGATTTTGTTAGAATTAAAGGTATAAAAAGAGAAAGAGAATATTTTATTAACATATTTTAATAAATAATATCAAGAAACTTGAACTGTGTTCAAATGACAGCATGCGACGTGTCAGCTGTGGCTAAACAGACAATTAGTCCGTCCTGAAGCTAATGTAAAATAAATAAATAAATAAATAAATAAATAATAAAAATTACAATTACAAATAATTTAAAAAAAAAAGGCAGGATAATATCAGGCAAAGCTTTGTAAAGTATCAGAATTCTATATGGGAAAATCTCAAATGAGAATCATTCCTAGACTGTTACTGTGATAGCAGTACAGAGCAGTAGGATATGATTGTGTCATACCTTTATTTACTAAACACATTCTTATACACAATCGCTACACAGATTATACAAATAATTGTATAAGTGTAAGTCTGTGTGCATCTGTGATTGTCCCGGTGTGTGTGTGTGGTGTGTGTGTGTGTGAGAGAGGGAGAGAGAGAGAGAGAGAGAGAGAGAGAGAAATAATCAGAAATAGATTCTTACTTTACTAAGCCATTAGGTTCAACCTTTCTTACACTCTGTGCTACTGTGGAAACAAAAGAAGGGGTTAAGAAAATGAAAGATGGAGAAAAACAAGAAGGAAAAACTAAAGAGCTCTGAGGTAAAAAAAAAAAAAAAAAAAAAAAAAAAGAGTCTGTTGCTGTTTCTGACAACTAATCCCCAAATCTCTTATAATCAGGATGAGCGGGAGCATGCTGCCTGACTTAAGACATCTCCGTAGAGGTTTGGGAAGGTTCTTCAGTTAAGTGACCTCGCTGACTCGGAACTGTGCTAAGAAGTGGAAACAAACAGGACCGAAGCCTATTGCTGTCTGAATCACCGGCAAAAAAAAAAAAAAAAAAAACAAGATTCTGCTTCAGTTTGATATCTGCACCTTCCACTGAGTACATATTAGGGTAAGGCAACAAAAGACAAGCTTTTTTTGTTGAGAGAGAGAGAGAGAGAGAGAGAGAGAGAATATGGGTTCATTAAAGTACCTCTGCTTTCACTAAGTGGGGATTTTTGTGATTTAATAATTCTATGGTGGAAATCTCAACCCATAATTAATTAATTAATTAATTAATCAATTCAAAATATTACTCTACAACTCAAATAACTTTAAAGAAAAACATCTGCTGATATTTTAGAAACTGTCTCTGTCTAACACACGATTTAAAAAAAAAAAAAA
>JAOTRN010000019.1:4190940-4211478 GCA_028566695.1 Bagroides melapterus
TGTGTGTGTGTCTCTGACTGTGTGTGTGTCTCTGACTGTGTGTGTGTGTGTGTCTCTGACTGTGTGTGTGTGTGTGTCTCTGACTGTGTGTGTGTGTGTCTCTGACTGTACTGTCACTCCAGGCTGTTTAAAAAGACCATACAAGGTCTATAACAGTTGAATGAGCATGAACGCACACGGTTATGTAACGAGTCTTGTTAGTCTGGACTAGCATAGAGTTTCGGATTATAGATGAACACAATGCTATCAGCAGCAGCAGGCTAAAATAAACTTGTCTAGGAATCTTGCTTAGTCTTAAACAGGGTGCTTGGGGGAAGAAAAAAAAAAGGTTAACACTTACACTATATAACACTAATATAGTAAAGTGAGGAGGTTAGTAATTAAGCTAGCTTTCTCTGTTGTACCAAACGCAGTCTGGTAGTCATTTCCCAAAGTACTGTAAAAAAAAAAAAAAAAAAAAAATGTCAGTAAATGTTAACTTTTTTTTTTTTAAAACACTTGATTGAACAACCCACCTTTTTACTCTCATTCTCCGAGTCAGGCACTGGAATATTTTGACTAATGTAAGGAAAATGGAATGTCACCACAACTTTATTTATAACTCTTGTGTTATGCATCTGAAATTCGCTTTAGAGTTGGAGACTTACTGCATACTCTTATTTAGCAAATCTCTATGACATTAGGAGGGAGGATCACTGGAAAAATCACACTGGTGTGTAGACTAACTGCCCTTGTTTAGTTTGTCACAAAGACTGGATGCCTGTAAATTTAAAGCATATGTTAAACCCATGTGAACTGTAAATTCCTTTGGGGATTCATTGAAATTGTACATAAATAATACATTTTGTTTTCTTACCTTCATGTCTGTTTATTTATTTATTAGGGGAAAAAAAATCATATCTTTCCACAGGCACTTTTTGTTCATTTGATTTTCATTCATTTGCGATTAGGAATGCCTTTTCATGACGTTATTATAAAAGGAGGATGCACGATGGCAGGGATTTCATTGAGTTGAGGATAAAATGAAATTTAAAAACTTTAAGTGGAACTGAGACACAATAGATGGCCTAAAATGTTCCAAACCCTTCGCAAACAAGGGACAAGAGTCAGGGGAAAAACTGCCCGAGAGGAACCTCGCGCAAATCGGCTCGTGTTCTTTTTTTTTTTTTTTTGGCTTACAGCAGGAAAAAAATTAGATTAATATTATAAGTTATTAGCGTGAGGAAGAAAAGGAGTGGAGGGAATAACGAGTCCTGGAATGAGCAGATGACAAGCTTCATGATTACAGCAGCAGACTTTAGCAAGGCTACAATACAATGGCGTAAGTGGCATCGCATTACAGGTACGTTGTTAAAAGCTCTGAAAAGAAATAGTGAATTTTTTTTTTTTTTTCGTTTGACTAACCCTTGAATAAATCTGCACTTTTGGTACAAACCTAACTCTAGATGTCTAAACAAGTGACTGGAAATCAATCTTCTATCCTGTAATCTGTCATGCCCCTGGATAGCCTTTAAAATGTTTTTAACTGAATAAAAAAAATTCACACAAAAAGTAGAATTCACACAACCACGAAAAATCAAGAGATGATTTATGCTGTTTGGGCTGTTTAAGTATCCAGAATTGCATGTCGATGTACTTTATTTATTAACTTCTGCTCATCTTCATAAGTCTGGAGGTTGCCTGCACGTGCCAGTACGTCGGCATCACCGATCACGAAAAGGAATCGGCAACAAACCAGGATGAAAAAGGACTGTATTTAAAATGCATTTTATTTTTCTTTACAAGAAATAAAAGCAAAGACAAAGAAAAACAGAAGAGGGAAGGGTAATGGGCAGCTGTATATAAAGTGATGCAACCTCTGTCATCAAAAAATATGTACAATTCAAAATTATAATCCATACAAAACATGCCACATACAATAAAAATGTTTATCTTCCTCAAAGTAGCTCTGCTGTACAGATGCAGCATCTTTTTATTTTATTTTTTTTAAAAAGTAGGCTGGGCTTAGAAAACAAACGAAACAAAACAGCAATTCATTTTTAATTAAATTAAATGATATGCAGGGAGGCTTTAAATTAATATATAACAAACTGAGAGATAGGGGTTCTGCTAAAATCCAGTGAGATTTAAAAGGACAACGCACACAACAAAATGAAAGTTCAACAGTTCTGCTATTAATTTTCAGGTGAAGTGAACTTCCATCTTTAAGAAGTTTGGGGAGAAATCACTGAATATGGAAATCAAACCGTACGCTGCCTATACTGCCTTATCACAAGTTCTATAAACACATTCACTTCTACAGGGGGGACATGACACTCACCAATAGTATCATATCAGGAAACTTTTCATTAAAATAAAAAAAAAGAAAAGAAAGGAAAACCCCACGGATAATCAATTACCAATTCAAGGACCAATTTCAGTATTTCACAAGCAGTAGCATAAATAATAATGAAGGAAGAAATCTATGTGAACAATATTACATAAATACACACAGGCTACGCACCATTCTACCAATCGTCTTCCAAACATAATCTATTTTGCATGATGTAGTATCAGGATTAATATCAAACGTGAATTCCGTCTCAGATTTCTCATTCAACTCAAAACACTCGTCCAGATCGTTGGTGAACACGTGGTAACCATCACTAAATTGAATATGTCTGTATACGGTCTTATAGCAAAAAAATGCTAATAGAAAAACAGGTAACTGCAAAAAAAAAAAAAAACACTCTGTCATATACATATCAAGATATTACTTCGTTTTTCCATTTTACATATATTTATAGATATATACACATTTAATCTTTCTGATAAAATGATATCCAGTGGTTTCTCTTATTCCATCAATTTTTATTTCTCTAGAATTTTTGATTTTATTCATTAAAAAGGGGTAGGATAAACAGCTTTTGCCCCCCCCCAATATATACAGTTTGTACAAGTTGCATTACTTTTCAATATGAGGTCATACATTTGGGGAAGAAGGAACAAAGTTATATGTGATTTGTGGAGACTTTGTTCAACTCCCTTCTCTGAAGATTAACTAGTTTGTTGTTTTTTTTTAAAACTGTTTTTAAATTACTTTAATATGAATGAAAAACAAATGCCCTTTTAAAGTCTTTCTCAGCCTTCGCTTCAGCCTCAAGAAGACAGTGCCAACAGTTCTCACACCACATTACAGGTTATTATACAGCCTGCCTTGTGCTCAGGCAGAGAAAGGCTCACTACAGTAAGTTTACAACAGTCCACTAAGTATTACAAAGAGATATATGAAGAGGTGCTTGGAGTGATGTGATGGAAATCTATATAACATAGGGTATTTAGAATTAAAAGGAACATGGCAAACAAAATAGTAGTCTTGCATCATAACTTACAATGTGTTATAGTCAAGAGCCTCAGGCATCGATCTTTGTCAGGTGAGTGTTGCTGAAATTAACATAACCATCTGACAAGAAAAAGAATAAGGGGGAGGAAAAAAAAACAAAAAGAGCACCCTGCTTCACTGCAAAGTCATTCTGTTACACTGTCTGGGTAAGAGCGGATTTGGTTTTGCAGTTGTGTGCTTAAATAAGAGAACAGAGGAAATAAAGCATGATTTCTAGACGCAAATAAACATACAGGAAGGAAAATGGCTACATGAGAACTACAGTCATTTAGACTAGGTGGCTTCGTAGAATTAGACACCCATTTGTTGGTTTTTTTTTTTCTTCTTTCTTTCTTTTTTTTAATGATTGCTCTGAATAATGCATGATCGTGCTGAAAGACTGTCGTAGAGGCTCTGTCGTTGTGTTCTGTGATAAGTTGCAATGGCTCACTACTGTAAATAATAAGCAACACAGAGAGGAGCAAACCAGCTGCTTAAGTTTCCCTGCTTAACCAAGAAAGGCGACTGCATTGAAAACATTCCTCCCTTCCCCTTTCCACAGTAGCACTTAACAGTTTAATACAAAAGCAGTCACTTCCCACAAACTCAATGAGGTAGACTGGGTCAACCAAACCCACCTTTAAACTCAATATAATAAATCATCTGGTGCCTTTTGAGCCACAGGTCAAATAATATTTAAACTTTATATTATCGTACATCTTGTTAACAATAGGTACATAGTTCTGATCTGAGCCACTCCAGGATTGTCTTGTCAATATCCATTTTGTCAATCTTCATTGCTGACTTGATGGGAGAGTGTTGTTCTGGGGTGACAATGTGGTAGGAAAAAAAAACTAACAAAAACAAAAAACCAATAAAAAGATAGGTCCAAAGATAAAGAATTAGTTCATTTTTGAGTACGTGAATGGCTTTAATCTTCACCGAGTCCTACCCTAAGTGTATTGATATGATACAGAATCAGACGTTTTGGTAGATGTAGAGAGGATTGATTCCAGCCAGCTTATTGGAGAAGAACAGTAAAGGAAGTAGGAAGGAGGTGCTTTTGGCAGAGGCGAGTTTCCACAAGAAGATTCAAGCAAACAGTTGAGCTCATCAGAAAAATGAGCTGTAGCTTTAAATATACTCTCTTCAAAGCTTTGGCTCCTGATGTAAATAACAAAAGTCTTTTCTTTTAGTTGGAGAGTAAACGTTTGCCCTCCTCTTGTTTCAGAACAGCTTATGATCTGGGTAGTAATGTTAAAACGAGGCTTTGGCGCAGAAATGTTCTGGCACCAGGGAGCAAAGGCATGTCTTGCACATTCTCTCCCCGTTAGTTCATCCACTTTCGGCAATTCCAGGCTCCACAATGACAAGGGATCTTGTGCTGATCGTCCTCAAAGTCAAACTGATAGTCATATGTTAGCTGAAGTGCCATCAGGGACAAGACAAAAATAAAAAATAAAAAAAAATATTCAGAGATCAATGCAAAATATATACACAATATAAATTGTAAATAAAAAAAGAATGACTACCGTCTAGCACGCATTATTCTTACCTCCTCACCCTTAGGGATTCTACGACTGGAAATGATGATGATCTTATCCTCTTTGTCAAACGTGACAACTTCCGCAACACAGTTAGGTGCACAGGAATGATTCACATAACTGAAACACATACAAGCAAAGTGAAGAACAATAAAACATTCAATATTGCAATAATAGAGAAACACAAGCATTTCGAGTGTCTTACCGAGCTGGACCGCCAGTGAGGGTGGCATCTATTACATGCTCGTTATTAATGCGGAACATGTAGATCCCACGATTCTGAATCGGAACAATAGAGATAGCAGGTAATACAAATATTTGGGGAAAAAAGTCATTTCAATTCAAGTATGTTGTATTGCACTTTTACAAACCTGCTCTTCATAGATTTTTTCCCGTCGATTTGCCACCTCATTACGAATAATGGTACCAATGTACTCAATGACCATTGTGTGTTTTTCCAAGTCTTTAGCTGCATACAAGCCCAGACCCTGGATGCGAGAGCGAGCCAGGTACACATTGTTCTTCCATTCTGTCTTTAACCTCCTATACTGTGAGGACTTTGAGTGAACAAACTGCTTGCTGTAGGGTGTGTTGATTTCCCCTGTAAACGTGCTCTGGTAGGCTTTAGACATACTTGTGCTATTCAGTGTATGAGGCCTACAGAAACAGAGAAAAGCTTTAGATTACAGATACATGCAGAAGGCAATAAAAAAAAAAAAAAAAAAACGCATACAGAATAGCTGGCATTAATGACTGCTCAGACTGTAGGTTTTACCTTTTGCAGTGTGTGAGAATCTTAGGCTCAGAGCGAGCACAACCAGTAGGATTAATCATAAGAGGAAGCTCCATGAGAGGATGACGGCCATATCTGAATGTGTAGCTTTGACAGTTCTCCACTCCTGGAAGCTGCAGCACAAGAGGGTTGTTATATTTTCTGTAGGAAAGTGAAATACTCTTAGAATTATAATAATCTGCATTCAAACAGAGCTGGAAATCATGTCATACCGACTCAGTGATGCGCATCACTGCATGAACAGTAAGCCCATACATTTCCTCCCCCTTTACATGATCAGCAAAGAGCTTCAGCATGGCTGCCTCTTCACGCAGCTTGGCAACTTTCTGCACAATGTGGTTCCATATGTCTAATATGTAAAAAGAGAACATGAGAAAAGGAACACATGAAGATTTACACTCACTTGAAAACATCTGCAATAATACACTCTTATGCAGCAGCTATTTACCGTCTGGACTACTGTCCCGGAAATGTAGATCTTCCTGTCCATACTCCAGTACACGCACTTCAAACAAGGGTTTGCCATCCTGCTCACTAATGCGACACCTATAGCGACAACGTCGGTTTGGCACACGGGTGCTCCAGTAGATGCGTGTGGCCTCATAACCTGCAGGGTAGATGGCAGTAGGCGAGTGGAAAGCAGCCATCTGGGAGGGTAGGAGTTGACCCACTGCATGGAAGATGAGCCCACCAACTCGGAAAAGGTGTATACGGTCACCACGCTGTAGGATGCTTGCAATCTGCTTCACTTCGTCTCGTTCGATGTAAACTCTTCGGAAGACAGCAAAGTTGCTGAGCTCCTCCTCACTGGGGCCTTTCAGCTTATGCTGGGTGCACAGCATGGTTTTGTCCTTGAAAAACATACAGCGTGCACGGATGGCACAGGCAAAATGGTAGACGTTCGGGCAGCGGAGACGGTTACAGCTGTTGGTGGCACCAGTCTTCTGACAGCACGCACAACGCGTACGAAGTCCACGCCGAAGTGCTACTTCTACATTGATGAGTGCACCACCCTGAGTCTCATAGACCTCAGTAGACCACAACGCGCAGTTGAGATGCACCCACAGATCTACATCAATGTTAAGAAGACGAGCTGGACCATCAGTAGCTCCATCACCTTCTTCATGGCAAAAGCAGCACTTGCGCTTATCACGTGGCAGCTTCTCTGGTCTTAGTGTGATACGCAGACGCTCCATAAGTTCTGACACCTCTCGACTGTTCTCCTTTTTAGAGCTGCCCTTACGTATGGTGATGACCAAATGAAGGCGCTTCCAGCGCACACCTTTCCACTTCTTGATTTTAGGACGTACCTCATCTTCCTCTGAGAACAACCTGCGCTGTTTTATAAGTTTGGGAGAGACCTCCATAATCAAACCTTGAGATACTGAGGCAAAAACTGAAACAGAAGCTGCCTCCTCAGGTGGTGGAACTGGAGGGGATAATAGGGCCTCCTCAGGCTCACTCTTTACAGAAGTGCTCTGAGATTCAGTTGTCAAAGGTTCACTTGGTGCCTCTGCTTTAATGGGAGCACTGGGGCTAGAAGAGGCTGGTGACTTGAGCTGAGCAGGAGGCGCTGGTTCAGATTCTTGTTGAGCGTGAGGATCAGACTGCACGACAGCATCCAGTTCGGCAGTGATAGGTGGTGGTGGTGGTGGTGGTGGTGGTATTGGTGGTGGGGGTGAAGGCGGTGGAGAAACCTCAACAGGAATAATGGGAAGATGGCGCACATCGAGGTCTGACACATTGGTCATATAACAGTGCTGAGCTGGTCGATCCTCTTGCTCTGTGTATTCCTGGAGAAAGAAAAAGATGTCACTCATTTTTTGAGAATTTATCATCAAATTTAAAAAATAAAAAATATATAATTCTTATATGACTTGAGATGAATGAACCAGACAGCCAACCTGTTTGATCAGAGACAAAATGTCAACTTGCTTCTTTAGCGTACAGCCTGGCAAGGTGACATCAAACTGCTTAAGCCATTCTGCATCTTGGTTTACAGATGAATCAGTCTTTACATATAGAGGTCCTGAAATTTTTTTTTTAAAATGTTAAACAGCATATCTGACAATTATAATTTCAGGCAGATGACTGAAAAATCAAGAATGAAACCACGGTTGAAATTTTAATTAAATAGTGTTAGAGAATAGAATACAAAAATACTATGATTTTGATGCACTTACCTGGATTGGAGGAGTCAGGTATTTTCCCAGGGCCAACACCACCTGCTCTACCAGGACTCCGGGGGAAAGCCACTTCATATGACCCTGGTATGCGCGTGTGCAGTAGCTGGGCAACTGCCACCATCACAGAGTTCAGATTCTGATGAGAGAGCAAATGCACTGAGGTCAAAAAATGAGGAGAATCTTCCTGGTAAGCAAGTTAAAGTAGCTTCAAGTGTAAATACCTTGGCTGCAGCTGCTGAGAGGGTAAAGGTAACAGACACTTCATTGTTCTTTGCCTTGTCCCAGGAACCAGATGAGGAACCAGCCTTTCCCTCTACTGCCTCAAATGGTTTAGTATCTGAAAAACCTGGACATTATGGTTTGTAAAAAGATTAGATGGTTCAATTATATGTGGATAAGAGAGATCATTTTTAGAAGAAGCAACAAGAAGAACACTGTTATAAAGCATACTAGGAATAGAAGAGCGTGGGATCATTGGAATAACAGGAGAAATGGCTCTATTTTCCTCCTCCTCTTTAAGGTCCAAAAAGTGAGGGAAGCGAGATGTCTCATCGCCAAACTGGCTCTCAGGTGATGATGCAGGAACAATGGTGTCTGGAACATCACTGTCATCATCACTCTCCATCCTAAAAGTAATTAAATCCATGAGTATACCTTCATAGGCATATACATCATAAATTATTTTACCTTTCTGAGGTCTACTGCATACCTCACATCTTCATTCTGATTATGAGGAGGAGTGGGAAGTGCTGCTAGTATGTCCACACTTTTTACCTCTTCAGGAACAGAGTCTACACGATACAGAAACTAGTTTCATTGTACTTTTTAGTTCATGTCAACATATGTTAGAGTATTTTAACTTTGTTAGCATGATCATTTCAATTATGGTTATCATTTCAATGACCTGTGATGTCCTCCGAAGTCTCTCTCTCTTTTTGGCGTTCTGCTAGCTCCTCTACTGCAGTCACTCCATTCAAAAGCTTATGTTGCACCGAAGGAGGTGGAGTTGGGGGAAGTGATGAAGGTGGTGTTGGGGGATTGCTGAGGTTATTCTAAGTGAAGGGGAGACTTAAATCAACCAACAATAAAAAGCATACGCATTTATCTTACAATCCACCTGCAGACCATTATAGAACAGTGGTTGCCATAATCAGAAATTCATAATAGCATGAAATAAACATGTACCTTAGTAAGGAGCTGGGAATAGTAGTCCGGAATATTGTCTATTACTGCATTTCCAAAAGAGCCCTTCAACTGTGTTTTGCCATTGGCTGGACTGCTGCCAAAAGGAGCAAACAAATCCAGGCTAGCAGTAATGGAGGGTTCCATTAAAGGAAGAAGAGAAAGTCCCTGAGAGGATTTGAGGAAGAAAAATTTATTATTACCCCAGTTTTGAGCAATGTTCAATAAAGTGCCAAATAACAATTATTGCTGCAACATATATCGCATGTTAATCATCGCAAAAATGGTGCAAGCAATGTAATTAAATGTGCACTGATGAATCATTCTTTTTAAAGTGTCAGTGCATACATACGTATGCAACTAAATACAATATTCAAATGTATGTCTTTACAAAACAATCAAAATATTTTGTTTATATTTTAATGGTGTTCTTTCCCTTGCTTTCGCAGTCCTTACTTGCTTAAGCTGCTTCATTATTGCTTCTGTTTTTCCAACCTCATCTTTTTTGTTCTTTTTCCGAGCATTTGCTCCACGCTCACCAACTTTTGTAGGCCGCTTAGCTTTTGTTACAGGTGGTCTTTTAGTGATTGATTGGAGATCCTAGTAAAAAAGTAAAGAAAAAGAGGCAAAATTAACTGATTACTCAAGGATAAAATTCTTCCACCTTACTGGAAAACTATTTGCATATTTTACCTCCATGTTGCGCGGTGTCTCCTGAAGCTTTTGCTCCAACATTGCAAGCTTACTGTTAATATGCCCATTTATTTCATTGTGGATACCATCAGATGTCCTCTGCGATGGCATTTGAAGACTCTTAGTTCGAAGGAGCTTCTGCAGAAGTTGTTGGCCTGTCTCTGTTCTGGGAATTTGGCCCATAGGGTCACCTGGGAGATTTCCAGGGCCTAAGATATTACTGGTGTCACCAGTGATTTCTCGTTTAACAGTTGCAGAAGAAGCCTCTCCACTATCTCCTGAGTCACAATTAATCTCTCTAGGCTCTTGTTTTATATTTTGTAGGGAAATCTTGCACAGATCCCTTTCAGTAGTCCCTTCACCTTCAACTAAAGCTGCTGAAACTGATGGCTGTGGCATGTTTGATGCTGATTTAGGAGATGGGCCATTAAGTGGAATAGCAGCTATTGGCTTTTGTGCACCTGGGACCGGAGGCTCAGACTTGAGGCCCAATACTTCCTGTGGGGTCTTAGCTATAGGTGATCTTAAAGGTGAGGCTGCTGTTGATCCGACGTTACTAAACGGACTATTTTTTCCAGCCCCACAGTCTGATCTAGATGCAGGTGAAGGGTGGTTAGAGACAGAAGTAGTACTGAAATCATGCTTATTAAAAGATGCTGGACTTGAAGCAGATTCTTGAACAGTAGAACCAGCAGGAGACCCAACATGAGATGGAGAAGCCTGAAATGGGCTAAGTGCTCTCACTCCAAGACATTGCCCTTGACCTGGTGGAGTCTGGCGCATGCCTATGATTTGTCGTTGCTGACCAGAATGGGGGCTGCCAGGTGAGCCCTGGCCCATAAGCTGACGTGGAGACATTGGTCTTGCCATATGACCTAGAGGTGTTGGGCGAACCTGGCTGATAATTGGTCGTGCCAAAGGTACCTGGCCTCTCATCATTTGGTGCTGCTGCATCATCTGTTGCTGTTGTTGGGTGGTTGTGTTGTATTGAGGAGAGACTCCTTGTGAGGTTTGTTGAGGGTGCAACGATCCAGCATTCTGAAACTGTGCAGCCATGACAGAAGGCTGACATATCACTCCTTGCTGCTGTGATGATCCAACTGGACCTTGCTTAGCAGCAAAGGCATAGGGGTGCTGCTGCTGTGCCTCAAGGCCTGGCATTCTTGGGCCAACTGGTTGTGGGCCTTGTGGTCGAATTTGGCCCTGTGTCTGTCCCTGTAATTGCAGCATTTGACCCTGCTGTTGAGCCTGCCGCTGAGCAATTATTGCCTGAATTTGCTGTAACTGCTGGTTAGGAGGTAGGTGACATAACTGAGGGTTCTGTGCAATTAAGGCTTGAATGTTAATAGGTGCTCGTATTTGCCCAGGAGGTGCACCTGCCCTCTGATTCATCATTATTTGTTGACTTCTATTGAGCTGTTGTTGGGCCAATACATCTTGTTGCTGATTTGGATTATTGGTTATTGCAGCCTGATTCTGGCCACTCTGCTGTGCTAGCATGCCCTGAATTTGTGCAACATTTTGACCTCCCTGTTGTAGTTGCTGAGCAACATAACACATTTGCTGACCTTCCTGTTTCACTTGTTCTGTTTTAAGTGAGTTTTGCCGTTGTAAAGCAAGTTGCATCTGTTCTTGAGGTTGTATCACAGTCTGCTGGTTATTCACATAGCTATGCTGTTGCACTGGTACAACATTTTGTCCTGGTGGCTGCTGTGTTGCTTGTTGTTGTGGAACCATATAAGCAACAGTTGCTGGTTGCTGACCAACAGCCCCATGCAGATCACCACTTGGCCCTTGCTGCATCTGGATTGGAGTTGAGGATCCAGCTTGCAGGGGTGGAGTTTTAGGGCTAAGGATTCCACCATCTTTAGGTGCTGGGCTTTGAACATCTTGAGAGAGGGCTGGAACTCCCTGCTGTGGATTATCAACATTCCCTTGAGCCCCACTTGATGGAGATGTTCCCACCACCCCTTGTTGTTCTGATGCACCCATTTGTGTCAGTTGTCTCTGTTGTGGTATTTGCTGCTGTTGGAGCTGTGCAAGATTCTTTGCTGTATTCTGTTGTTGCTGTGAAAGAAGCATACGCTGTGCCAGGATACTCTGCTGCTGAGCAGTGAACTGGCCCTGTGGCCCTCTAAGAACATGCTGTGGTTCACTGGAAACCTGCTGGCCCATCATACCCTGAGGTCTCTGCAGCTGCTGCACCGGCTGAATTCCAGCCATGCCTGTTTGACTAGTCATCAAATTTTGATTAGGTGCCATTGGCTGTGCCATGATATTTGATTGTGCCTGAGGAACCTGCACAAGGCCTTGTTGATGTTGCTGGTTAGTTATTAATCCTGGTTGTAAGTTTGTTTGCTGCTGCCCCATTAATGCATTGCTCATCAATGCCTGAGGTGCCTGACCACCTATAGGTCCAGCCTGCTGATTTATAACACCAGGCTGTTGGCTTTGATGAGTCACAGGTTGTTGTCCCATCATGAACTGCTGTTGCAGTTTCTGAACCATCTGCATCCTTTGTTGCATCTGCCTTTCCTGAAGAATCCTTGGATCTGGTCCTTGTGCACCAGTCGCTTGTGGAAAAAATCCACTACTTGGGCCAGGTGGTCCAGTGCCAAGTGCCCCAGAGTGAGGCGATTGGCCTGGTGTAAATGGATGCACTTGTGGCATTCTAACTGGCATTCCCGCTTGAGGAATGCCTCCAGGTACTTGACCCATCATCAGCCCTCCTTGTTGACCCATTATCATCTGTCCTGGCAGCTTAGAAAGCATGTGGGGTCCCTGGTTTGAGGGACCTGGTGCAAGCATGGAGGAGCCTTGTTGATGTTGCTGCTGTTTACTTCTGTATTCAGCAATCAGATTGGTGTGCTCCTTCTGTTGCTTACGTACCTAGGAGAAACAACACTTTGTTAGCTAAGAAATACCTAACAGACATAAGGCATTGACTAATTGATTAATATAAAACAATGCTCACCTGATCCAGCTGTTTCTGGATTTTACTTTGCTCTTCAGTGACCAGTTTCAGCTTTTCAGCATCTGCTTCTGCAAATTCACGTCCTGCTTTCTTAGCCGTACGCTGCTTAGCACAAAGAGCTTTGCGGGATTTACGATGTGCTCCTATCTGTTCCTCCAGAAATTTTAGCTGCATCTGTAGCAGTTGCTGGGTGTGTACAAGCCACTCTTCATATTGGTGCTGTTCAGCATCATCTTGCGTGCATAGGGATTAAAACATAGATACTCTGATACTTATGCTATACAATGAAATATAAACACAGGAAAAAGAAGACCAATGTTTTTTAGCTTTTAAGTGTTTTAGGAACAGAATGCAGAACATACTGATTATGCCTTGGACAAATTGTGGAGGATTAGGTCGTGGCTGGGCTTTATCAGTGCTTTCCCCCTCCTGAAATTAAGAAAAGTATGATAATCAATTAAACTCATACTTGCAATAAAGCAGGAAAAAAAAAGACAAATTACTGACCTTAGATGATCCAGAACCAATGTGGGTCTGAGGGTCTGCACTTCCTGGTGCTGAAGCCAACCTCTGGGCCAAAAGCGATACCTGTTGCCTAAAAAGTAAAGAAATGGACATAAAGGTCAACCCCTGCTGTAGGGGAGAACGGCAACATTTTACACTGAAGCAAAAATATTACCTATTGATTCCAGGTGGTACATTCATGGGGTCTTGAGTCAACACCCTTTTAATGCCTTTCAAAGCCACCATCTTTGCTTTGGCAATAGGGTCCATTATATCATCAGTCATAAATTTATCCAGATCTGAAAGAACATATTATATTAACGTGAATATGTAAAATAAATGCCATGTTATACAAAAGACACAGAGATCCACAGACTATTACTCTACCTTTATCTGGGAAGAAGTTGGTAGGTACAGTTTGTGGTTTTGGATGGTGTTGCGGTGGTGTTGCTTGCTGCTGTGGCTCAAGAGCTGGGTGAATGCTGCTTGGCTGTCCAGCTCTTAACATGGCTTGCGGTTGCACAACTGCAACATGAGCAGGTGGAGGCACTGGAGCAGTAATCACCCTCTGCTGCTGTGGAGTTAGCATGTGAGGAGGCCTTGGTACCATTCCTGTTTGACCCACAAGTCCCTGTGGAGGACGATGATGGGGTAGTAAGATCTGGCCTGCGCCACCAGATGGCTGTTGCTGATTCTGAATATTATGAAGATGACTGCCCAATCCCCCTTGTAAAGCATTCAACTGCTGCTGCTGTTGCTGTTTCTGAAGCTCCTTTTTTTCATGCTCCAGTAAGTCCTGAATTAATAGAGGCAGTTCACTTGCCTCTAGTGAGCTTTCTACTTTGTCAAGATCAACTGCAGGTGAGTGCTGGCCACCACCATCTGGTAGACCAAGTGGATCTTCAGGTAGGTCTGGATGTGGTGTAGCTGGAGGAAATGTCAAAGTGTTAGCTTGGGTGGGAGGAGGAAATGGAAGGCCACCTAAGCGGACAGTGCTTAGCGAGGCAGATGAATTCTCTGGCTGAGTAGAGACTTTGGATGGTCCTCCACTAAGAAGCAAAGAGACTGCTTCCCCCATCTCATCTTTAACCACATTCTGTGTGGAATGTTGAGAGCCAAGCAAGCTTTCCTCTTTGATTTTTACTGTAGCAAGTTCACTGGTATCTGAGGACTCTGACTTGGGAGGAAGAGAAACATCAGCACCTGTGGAAGCCTCAGTCTTTAAATGTAGTTGTGTGGAAGCTACATGTGAATGCTTGGCAGTTGTGCCAACTTTAGGTTTCTCTTCCACCTTAGTGCCTGAACCCTCACCTTCTGCTTCAACAAGCCGTAACTGGTCAGAAAAAGCATCCTTGGGGTCACCTTGATCAAGCTCAGGATCAGTGTATGCAAGCAGGTCAAACTCATCACTGTTAAGCAGATCATCCAAATGGGGATCATTGGTTTCAAGGTTGTCAAGGTTTCCCAAATCATCATCTCCCTTATCGGGATCCAAGTCTAGTGCAAGGTCATCCTCATCTTCAACTCCAGCTTCTGCCCCTGTTTCTCCAAGGTGTTTGGCTGCAAAAGGATCCTCAATGTCAGCTTCTGGTAAGTCAACAGTCTCTTCCACAGTCTGCTGTTCTCTTTTACAACTGTTTTGAGAACTCTGCTGCTGAATAGTTGAGTGGGAGACGGGTGTGTTTGAATGGGTAGATGGGACCTCCTGTGGCTGTAGCTGGGGTTGGGATGGAGGAATATTGCTCTGCTGTGTCATTAATTGTCCCATATTAGCTTGTGGCAACCCAAGTCTGGGACCTTGTCCACCTTCTCCCTGAGTAGCAAAAGAAGGTGGTAAAGATGTTTGGACAAACCCAGCAGGCACATCCTGCTGTGGTATAAATAGGTGTGGTCGAGGCTGAGGTGTCCTTGCCAAAAACTGGGGTCCACTTGAAAGCCTCTGGGCATTATGTTTTAATTCTATGAACTGTGGTGGAGGTCCAGACATGGAGTGTTGCACTGTCTCAGGTCTAGTGCCTTGTGATGCAGCAAGAGGATTAGGCATGCCTTGCATCCCTTGCAGACTAAGAGGGTTGCTTAAAGAAGCATTAAGATGGTGCCTGGGTCCAATTTCCATCATGGATGGTTGTGGGAACCTACGTGGACCGGCAACCTGACCTTGCCACTGTGTAGGAAATGGTGGACGAGGATACAACCCCTGGGAAATATTAGCACCAGGTTGCCTATAGACAAATATTTAGACATTTAAATGTATTAATGCTGCATGTCTTACTTAATCTTTTATCTGAAATAGAACATGAGATACAAAACTAATTATTAGAACATACCTTTGTACATTAGGGTCCATTATACCAGGTGTTCCAGGAAGAGGAGGAGGAGGAGGAGGAGGGCGGCACAACTTCTCATCTACCGTTCCTATAGGTGGCAGCTTGCCTGGGACATCTTGAGCAACAGCTGCTCTGTCCTGTTTGGAATATTTTTACAATGAAACCACAACAGTTAACAGTACAGTCATACAGTAAACAAGAACTAAAAATGAACATATTTTTTCCCTACATTAGAAATTATTTGCTATATAGGTCTTTATCTCAACAGTCACTGTGACTAAAAAAATACCTGTGGATAAGGAGGTGGTGCTCGCTGTGATTTATCTTGGTGAAAAACAGCCATTTCAGTTTCTTGCCAATTTGGAGCATTATTTACTGGGGCACTTGCCTCCTTCTCTTGCCGAAGGGAATTTCTTTGCATTTTCTGTCTTATTAGAAATTCTCTAAGTCTCTGTTTCTGCAAAGAAAAAGCAGACAAAAAGAAAATAAAAACAATTAATGAAACCTGATTAGATTCTAATGATTTTGTAACACTATGAATTTCTTCTGTACCTGTCTATGCTTTTCAAGCTCCGATGGACTAAGGCCAATAAGTGACTGGTCCTGTACAGCTGAAAGGTCAGGCAGCTCTTGGGTGCTTGGTATGACTGGTAAATGATGTGAATCTTGATTTCCAGTTGGTATGTGTGTCTTAGAATTTAAATCAGCAGCCATGGTTAGAGGCATAGATTGCTGGAGTTGAACCTGAGCTTGCTGGGAAGTTATTACTTGTTTTGAGCCTACCGTTTGTGGCTGACTAATTTGAAGGGCATCCATGCTAGGGCTGCGACTAAAAACAGGTGGTTTTCCACTTAGTGGATCACCTATAGATGGTGAACAAGGAGGCTGCTGGTTGGAATGAGGTGATCCCCTAAAGGGAGCCTCTGAGACTGCGGAGGCTGGACGAGGAGGTTTATGCAGTGAAGTGAAAGGGTCTCTGGACTGAGGTCGTGAGGGTGGCCGTGAGTGAGGGTCTGGTGACTGAAATCGTGGGGTAGCTGGTGACTGAACAGATAGTCCATCATTAGAGAGTGCTCCTGGAGTAAGAGGAGAACTACCCTGTGACTGAGGGCTAGAGGCAACTTTTGGATAAGATTCTTGCTGGGCTATAGGCAGTCTCTGGAGCAATGGGGATGAACCATCTCCTGACTGTGGCCGGGGTGTTAGAGGAGACTGGACACAGGAATCAGAAAAAGTAGGAGACTGACGATAGATATCAGGAGGATGATTAGGAGATAGACTAGGGGGAAGTGGTGTAGATGAAGTCCCAACATCACCCTGATGCATGCGGGGTGTCATGGGAGCTTTGAACAAGCGATCACCAGAGTCCCCCACCCCTGCAGGGGAATTTGTGCCTAGGCCAGTAGAAGCACGTGGAGAAGGAGCACTCATCTCTACTCTGTTTTGCAGCATTCCTCCTGGCGAAGAACCAATTGTTGAAGGGGATGAAGAGGAAGTGTACTCTTGTCGGACACGAATTGGGTCTCCATGGTGAGTCGTGTGGGGTGAGGAGAACAAAGGAGGGTCTCCAGACCCAACTGCTTTTGGTCGAGGACTCTCAGGTAGACCAATAGGCTCCTGAGCTCCCTGTTGTGTTGGAAAGATCTGCTGCTGAGGTTTAAAGAATGGGTCAACCTGCTGAGCCTTACGAGACATTCCTGGCGGCATATCATGGGAACCAAAACTGGCAGGCCGTCCCTGAGGAGCACCCTGTGGGCCGGGTAAAGGGTAACCTGAGGAGGCCTGCAGAGGGCTAAAGGAAGGCTGTGAATAGGGAGTTGATGGTTGAGATTGAGCACGAGGGGACTGAGATGGAGGCTTTGGAAAGGAGTCGGTATGAATGTCTGTTGAACCTGAAGCCTTCAGAGATCCATCTGGAGAAAAGACTGAAGATGCAGTGTCTGGGGTAAAGGGAAATGAACTTTCAGCAGAGCTCGGCAGTGAGGGTGTGGAAAGAGAGCCAGAGGGTGGTGGAATTTGAAGGTGCAGACTGGGGCGCTCCCCTTTTATCCGGACTGGCTCAGTTTTAACAGGCCTTAACACCTGACTCTCTGCTTGCTGTCAATAACAAGGGAAAAGAAAAGGGATCAGTAATGCTGTCATTGACTCGGAACTTGTATCATACTGACGTTAAAATTATTACCTTCTGTGCCTTGCTGATTCTCTGTGCTGCCCTGTTATCTTTGGCCTTTTGCTGGAGAAAAGGTATCAAATAAATATCAATACGTTATATTGTGGATATTGATGTTATGTTACATACATTATGTCTATTTTCTTACCAAAAAGGGAACCTTGTCAGGAGCTGATACTTTCCTCCAAATCTTCATTATCTGCTTGCAGCGACTTGCCCAATCTGTCAAAAAGTATTTAACTTTTTTTTATAACAGAAAACAACAATTTAATTTTAGACATGTATATGTCTATAATTACTAACCAGGATAGTCCTGCTTGAGATTAGGAAAATTGATGTTAGCATAGAGAACAGGAGAAATTGTGGATAGATTTCCAAGTTCTTCATCTTTTTCCCAGCGCTGTAAACTTCGCTGATTGTATGACAGGCCATCTCCCTCCTGTTCTGTTGGAGTTGGAGGAGTAGTGGGAGTGGCTGGAGTGGAAGGTGTTGCCCAAGGGCTTTCCTCATCCTGTTCTGGACTGAAAATTCCCCCACGATCACTGGGTAACAAATAATTATACAGTCAAGAGCTAAATAAATAATGTTAAAAAAATAATAATAATTCATGTTATAACAACCAAAACAAGTTATCCTGTCCTTACAGTGGATCAAAAAATGGAGACTGAAAAGGCTCCATCAGACTAGCTGAGGGCAATGAGCCAGATGTGGAAGCACCTGTAAAAAGATTTTAACCAATAAAGATTAAGCTGCAAAGGTATCAGTCAGTACCAAATACAGACCAGCAACTATGACTTTGGCTTACCAGGAAGGTTTCTTAAGGGCAAACCAGGTCGATTACTCTCCCCTTCCACAAGAGGCCTCGTACTAGTTTGAACTGTCCCACTTAGAGTGCTCCCTTCTGAAGGTCCAAGTACCTTGCGGAAGAACTGCTCAGAGTCTTGCTTATCTGACCCCTGTGGAAGACCTAAACCAAAAGGAAAAAATCTTTCATAAAAAAAACCACTTGCTGTAAAAAAAAAAAAAAAAGGTACTGAAAGGTCCAAGAGCAGGTTTTACCTCCATTTTTATGAATGTTTGAAGCTGGGGTGTCAGCTAAGCTCTGATCACTGACCAAGAGCTGCTCACCTGCTCCTGCAGCTACTAAAATATGTAAAATTGCAAATGCAATAAAAATTAAAGACTAAAATACAAAAACTACAATAACCATATTAAACAAAATATTTTCACTGGTTTTAAAATTTTATTTCTGAGCACTTCAGGGATTTGCAGCTTACATTTTTTATCTTCTTGAGGCTTTAAGCCATCACCCTCTCTCTTAAGCTGCAGGGTTGCTTCAGGTACACGGTTTTCAACCTCTACAAGAGATAGCAAGTAAATGTTGAAGATTATGTAATGTTGAGATTTCTTAAAGATTAGTAGGAATTTGGGTATCCAAATTTTCTAAGCATGTAATACCTGATTCTGAAACTGCAGGTCTATAACCAGGGGCAGCTAATGAGGGTCTTGTCATGCCCTGAAAATGTCTCTGGGCTGGAGGGGCCAGAAAAGCCCTTTTACTCAAGTCAAGCAACGTCTTTCCAAAAAAAGCTTCCTGCAAGTATGCAGGAAACATGTCTTCTAATTTGCTTTTCTTTCTCCCTCTACGTTTTTTGGCAAGTTCACCATCTCCCTCCAATGCTTTAACTTCAGGTGGATCCATATCAGGATGAGGGCCTTAAAAATGTACAATTAGCCATTAAAAATTTGGTCTAAACATAAAAGCATGTTTATATGCTTGGCATTCAAGAGCTGGTTTCACTTGCCTTCTTCAAGTTTTGTCTCGGTTGCCTGTCCTTCAGACACACTATCACTAAATGCAGACAGACTTTTTCTCATCCGTGTGTGACATTTTCTCTGCCGGACCATGAATCCCCCAATGCCTACAAAGGATTAACAAAGTCATTCAGCACTTATATAACCATCTGTGGTAATAAACAAATACATAACCAGTATCAGAGGGTCCACAGTCACCTGGCCTGTATGGTTTACGCTTTCTCTTCTTTCTCTCATCTGTTTCATCTGCTCCTTTAAGAACATCACAGTCAGCCATTCCCTCGATACCTCCATCAACCCCAGGCTCCTTGTCCATACCAACATCACGATCTGGGCTGCCAGGAGCTTCCAGTTTAGACTCACACTCCATTGACTCAGCACACCCTGAGAACGCAAATTTAGGACAACTGTACCAAAACTAAATTTCATATTGGTACTGAGATAACGGTCTGTTCACCTTTCAGAAGCAGGCCTAAACTATTACAGCTGAGCAGAAAAGCAAAGGAGTGGATGTTTAGCTTTCTCTAGTTTGGTGGATATGTATTGCCTAATAATTATGTGATTGTACTGTAAACTAGTTAATTGTTATAAGATATTTATAAGGTATAAGAAACATACCTTTCCCTTCATCTCCTTCACCATCGCCCTCTTTTGGCTCTAGACCTTCAGGTGCTCCATCAATACAGATGGTACCCAGTCGGGAACGACGCTGTCTTCGTTTATGCAGTGGAGACATAGAAATGCTGCGTAGTAAAGACATTCCTGCCTCTGTAAGCCAGACACCTTCAAGACGGTAGAATTGTGGTTCTGCAGATGACATTTTAAACTGGGTTAGATGTTTATATAGGATATAAACCAGGATAAACCAAACAAAAAGATATATTACATATACAGTATATATATATATATATATATATACACACACACACACACAGTATATATATATATATATACACGTGTGTATATATATATACGTGTGTGTGTGTATA
>JAOTRN010000019.1:4250237-4270713 GCA_028566695.1 Bagroides melapterus
TAGAGTTTTATATCAAGACTAGGTTAAAACAACAACAAAACATAAGCACATAAAGTCCCAAAAAGTAGTACCTGGATCTAACCCTCCCTTTTAGTTATTTTTCGTGCATTTCACAATCATTAGGCTCAAATAAATCAAACACCTTCTTTTTTTTTTAGCGTTGTCTTTGTTGGTTAATGTTAACCATGAGCTCTCATTACGTAAAATAAACGAGATGAAAGTTAAAACTGTTTGTACTTTTAAACTTACGATAATCTCTCGGACCCGGTCGTGGAAAAGTTGCTCTCTAAGCGACACGTCGTCGTTCGTTTCCATCCTCCGAAATCATATCCTGAGGAACTGAAATTAATATACAGACATTTACGTCTCAGCCAACAAGAAGGAAGTTTGTTGTTTGTTTTAATACAGGCAGTCTCTTTGATCCAAGCGTTATATGCAGCCCCTACTGTCCCATTAAAACGGAGAAGTTACAAGCGAAGTAGATCCTAAACTACATTTCTACAGCTTTAAAGACAATATTGTGTACGACAAGCTACAATCGAGAAACACGAGTGCATTACTCGTGAGGAACCACAAACACACTACAAACATTTTGACCCACGCTATCTTACGCCTTCTACGGGGGGTTGCGTTAGTATGGGGGCGGGGGAATGGGCGGGGTTATTGAGTTTAAAATAAAATAGGCGTGGTTTTCCCCGAGACAAAGGTTTTTGCTTCTCTCTAAATATACTGTTTAGGCATATTGTGTTCTGCTAGATTTTATTTTAAATTATACTATTTTGCTTGTTTGTTTGTTTGTTTGTTTGTTTAGAGGAAAAACGTGTAATTTACAAAAGCAGGAATCTAAATCTAAATATAAATAAATAAATATATATTAGTATCTCACAGTATACTGGACAGCTGCTATAAATTTGTTAAAGATTTAATGAAGTGATCAGTTTGGTATTTTAGTCGAAGCCATGTGTGTAACTGTTAATACTTTGCCCGCTCCACCCTCTCTAAAGTGGCAGCAATACTGAACACCTGCCACAGTGAGTCTATGGTATGCTAAGAATCTTCGTTTTGGAAGAACACAAGCACCTGGGGTCCTCTAAGACCTTGTCTAGGCCATGGAATGTATGCATACAGGCCTCTCTGAAATGACTGGAATAGCATGTTCATTTTTTTTTTTTCAAAAGCTGATTATAAGAACATTCATAATCAGTTTTAACAGTTCAACCCAAAAGTGAACTCAAGCAAAAATATGGAAACGTGACTGACGGGTGTTTCTTACTACCCATATGTGCCATTAGATCGAATGTTTACAGAATAAATAGCTATGAACATCTTCTCTTGGTTTTAGCCATCGGCTTCTCCTCATCAGTGAACATTACATTTTTTGTTTATTGAAACAAACATCAACTTAAAGGTAGTGGTAAAAGCATCACAAAAGAAGAAACCAGCAATTTGGTGATGTCCGTGAGTGACAGACATGATGAATTTATTCCAAGTAAAGGATGTGCAATCCTATGTGATTTTTACTTTAATTTACATCTAGACATATTTGTTCCTTAAACTTTTGCTTGGGTTGTCTGACATAAAAGGTCCCATGTTTTGGTAGTTTAGGCCATCTAGAACTAATTTTAAATCCTAAGCGCTCATCCAATATCCATCTTTTGATCTTAAACCCAAATGTCTTTGGTAACTGACCTTGCCATTCCAATAGTTTTGGATGGGACTGTAAACGTGACTTGAAATGTAATAATGTCTACAACAAGGTGGCATATTTATTAGCATTTCGACAAAGCAACATGATGCTTTTCCTCATCTTTTGGACCTTTTTGTGTAGAATGAATTCATTTTGAATTCAGAATCAGTTTTTGATATTGTCATAAATTGTCTTAATACGATGATCTTAGGCAGCATGTCACATTGCCATGAGCCAAAATCATGACAATAGATTCCTCTATCCAAAATCATGACAATAGATTCCTCTATCCAAAATCATGACAATAGATCAATCAGTAACTCTAAATGACCTGAGGCGTAAATGATTGTGTGACTGTGTGTGTGACTGTGAAATGGTATATTACCTTGTTTTTCAGTGATCCAGTGGAAGGCTCCAAAGTTGCCAAAAACTTGACTAGAATACTAAATGAATGTTGCTTGAAAGTGTTAAATGAATTTTAATATTTTAATAAAAGTATCAGACACAACAAGCCAAAAAAAATTGGGTGCTCTAGACAAAAAAAAACTAGGCCTTGAAAATACAAGCCTGCAAAATAAATAAATAAATAAATTATCTTCAGTGACTAATGTGAATGTATAAAGTGTTGTGTAACACTTTAATAATATATTTATTACTTCTGTTTATAGCCTTATGAGATTTTAGCCTTATCTCCCAAAGGATAGTATATAGAAAGTTCTGCCAAACCTTTAGCGTTTGATCAGTAAAAGTGTATTACGTTAACATTACAAAGACTGCTGCAATTTCATCTTCCAAAGTCCAAAGTCTAAATTTACACCAATATGGAAGCTGTCCATGTCAGACGAGTTTGAATCAGATTTGAGGGTGAAACTCGTGCAGACTTTTCACTGCATTTATTTTTTTTGCCTTTGGAATATGCCTGAGCAACTTTGAATCCATGTGTCCACAAATTTGAGCGTTTATAGTTCTACCGGTATTGAAACTGAAGGAAGCTGCTTGCAATTTTTACAAGCCATCTTCACGTAGGTAAGGTGACTCGTGACTCGAGTCAGAATGTTCTGTGAAAACAGAGTAACATTTAAACGTACTGAAAATTACAAATAGCTGGGATTTATTCATTTGTATGTTTGTTTGTAGTAGTCGATGTTGTAGTTTAATCATGTTATTACATTTGTAATTGTGTTATTGTAGTGGTTTATTTATCCTGGTTTTATTCAGTGAGATAAAGTGCTTTCTTTCAATTATATAATTCAATTCATTGTGACAGGTTGAGTTGAGTTATAGTTACAGATACCATCAGTCATGTCACTCAAAGTGAATGTTAAAAATAAAATCCAATAATAATGCTTTGACGTTACATTACGTCTATCTGTGTGTGCAGATTTTTTAGCTAAATTATTCTTATCAAGGAAGAGAAGTGTTTTCCTCTGCTAAATGAAATACTGAGGATGCACTTATGCCTAAGCATCTGATAACAACCTATGCCCTCTGGGCAGCGGGAGGCCCGCTGGGTCTTCATCACCTGTACCTCAGGAGGGACAGCCATGCTCTCTTATGGATGCTCACTCTGGGTGGATTTGGTTTTGGCTGGATCAGAGAGTTCTTCCGAATCCCAGCTTACGTGAGCGAAGCCAACAAAGAGGCTGAGAGAGTCAGACGCCAGTCCGACAATCCTCCACCGCTAGGCTTGGTTCGTGTTGCTGGTCAGATTTGCGTTGGCATTTACTTTGGATCGCTTGCTTTGATTAGTCTGAACTCTCTGAACTTCTTCTACCTGCTTGTTCTGCCGCTGAGCGTTGGTGCAGGGGTTCACCTGGTGTCCTGCGTTGGTCAACAGACTTCTGACCCGCAGAAGATCCTCACTGCATGTATCATGACCTCGGCCATATTCTACGGCAGCAAACTATCACCTCTTCCCATCAGCGTAGCAGCTAGTGTCACTGCTGCACAGCATAGAAAGTTTAAACCTCCCCAACATGCAGGATCTCCACTACAACCACTGGGTTAGTCATATACACAAACATGTAAACACTATCCAAATCACAAATCTGATCTAAAATATATAATTAAATTCAGTTGCAATATGAGAAATAATCATATCAGTGTTCTTGTGATGTTATTACATTCTTCTTGTGACTGTTAAGTGTTTTTTATTTCTGTTTCCTAGGACCTCGTGTCTACCGCCTTAGCTTAGCTCTGCTGGCTTTCTCGGCTCCTCTGGGATACTGCATTTTTCACAACACCACAGCGACTTTATACTACATTTCAGACTGTGTGGCAGCATTTCTTGAAATGTTTTGGTTCATTCCTTGGCTCAGAAGTGTTGTGGAGTTCTTTCTGTTGTTGCCATACCGGATCTTATGCGCGGTGACTGGAGGAAGTTACTATGAAGAAAGCTGGAAGAAAGTCCTGGAAATACTTCTCAATGAATACAGCAAACGAGAGATTGACGCAATGAAGGTGAGGGACTGCTGCTCAAACACCCTTAGCAGATATAAAGGAAGAAAGGGATTGGGTTGTATTTTAATGTGCTACTTCTCAATCTTGGTCTTGGTCATGTTTTAGTGTTTTCCCTGCACTACCACTCAGGTACACATATATTGTATATATGGATTTTAATATTCATAAAGAAAACCAACATTGATCATTTGTCTATAGCAGTGTGTCCCACAGTGTTTATTCCTCTTATACCACAGCAATTCATTACATTACAGTGTTTAATGTGTTCCTGAACAACATACGTTTTTATAAAAACAGCTAGTCTTTTCTTAGATATGGTAACTTGAAAAGATGGAGACTTTGCAGAAGATGCAGGTCCTGAATACTTTCCCTGACAATTCTTCCATTAATAAAATAGGTTAAGTCTCCTTACAGAAACCTTCTCCATATCAACGATTATACCTTTTCCGCTCTATTATTAGCTTTAGATCATGTGGAGTATCTGCCACAAAACTCATGGGAATGAGCAACTATAGAAAAAAATCTGTGTTTGTCTTACTGGCAGCAGTTAGAATTAAGTAGTCAATAGAGCTGTAGTATAATATCTTTTCCTACAGTAAATATTTCACAATTATTATTATTATTATTATAGATTCTCAATTAAAATGCAATTTTCAGTCAAAATTAATGCCTTAGCTTATTTCCTTTCTTGTTAAAAGAAAAAAGTTTAAGACAAAATGAAGATGACAATATAAATGTATTCATACCAACACAGTGTTTAGTCTGTTAGGTTCCACATATTAAATACGGTGTTTTTTTCTCCTGAAAGTGGTATACATTTTCTCCAATAACCTATGCATTCTCTTTGCCTATATAAATATCTCAAACATCTTTGTACATCCCCTCCTTGGATGCCAGTTAACACACATGTCCCCCGACACACACACAAACACTTTTTTTCTTCCTAATAAATTTCTTACAACTGTGCCAGATGTCCTTCACAGCCTTCTGCAAATTCTTCTTATGAAGTCTTCTTGTATGTATTAATGTCTTGTATATATTCTGATACATTTTTCTTTCTTTTTCTTTAATTCAAAGACTATAAGTGATACACTGTACATTAAGGAATCTGTAGTAGTTCTATGTAGTAGTATGTAGTAGGCTCTGGATGCTATGCTGATCCTAATGCTTGCTTATGCCTCCAGAATACTTTCCCTTCAATTTCACCAGGAGAATGAGTGAATTATTTATGACTGTTGGAACAAAGAACACAAGCCTCAGATGTGTACAAGGTCTGAGTCCTCTCCTCTGTTCTAGGTGCTGTCAGTGTCTGAAGGAGCCACGCTGGAGGAGATCGCTCACAGCTACAGGGAGCTTGCTAAATTATGGCACCCAGACCGGAACCCCAACAAGAAACAAGAAGCAGAAGAGATGTTCATTAAAATCAATGATGCATATGAGACACTGCTCCACAGACATAAGCCTCAAAGCAGGAAATGACTTCAGACTGCATGTTTGTTGTAGTCTGCCATCCAGAGGTCATAAAGTGTACTTTCTGCAGTATAACTCCATTTACATGCAAGTAATTCACAATTGCAAGTTACATGCTGCTGCTTATTACATTGGGAATAAAGGGAATTGTATAATTGCTTTGTTTTTTTTGTTACAACGCAAGTTGTATCCATACTGAATGACTGATCACCGTGAGCGTCAATTCCATGTCTTCGGAGTTTCCTCCAGGTGCTTGAGTTTCCTCCCACCTCTACCAAACATGATATTAGGTAGTTTCATGACTCTAAATTGTGTTTGTGTTTGATCCTAACCAGGATTAAACCATTACTGATGTCAAGTCAAGGAGAGCTTTATTAACATTGTAGGCATATACAATATAAAGCACACAGCTGAGAGTGTTGCTCTTGGACCCACAACTCACTGAATGAATCAACAAATATTCAGCCAAATTTACCTCTTTGGAGAAAATATTTTTTGCTCATTGATCCATTACAGAATCTGTCTTTATTTGTCTGTAAAATCATTTAGCAGATCCTTTTTTTTTTTCAAACTAACTTAAAATTACATTTACTGTTGCAACCAATTAATCAGTCAACTATTCAAAGCTAGTTATAAAGTATTTCAATAAACAGATGATATGGAGTAAATGTTCAGTTTAGATTTATTGAGGTAATTGTGCTATGTTTTTACATTTTTATGCTACTGCTTGCCTTTGTTTACATAAAAACTACTTCTACTACTCAGTTTAGATGATTAACCTATACTGAACAAACTGTTTTATTAGAATATATTAGTTTATTATGTATAATATTAGTTTATATATATTGAAACATGTTTAATACTTTGGTTGAGCATAAGACGATATGAATTTTAACTTAAACACTAGTTAGATAATTATATACATGTAGGAATACATATATAAAAAATGTCTAATAAACATATTATTTTTAATATTTATTATACAAGATGTGTAGCTTTTTGCCTTCAAACTAGCTAACGCTTATTTAAAGATATAGAACGTAAAGCAAAATACTACTTATGTCTCATTTATTGTGCAATTCATTATAATACTGTTTGTGTCTGCCTTCTCCAGCAGAATATAGTGTTCTGTATGTGTGCAGTAAACTGGTATAGATATTTATTTTAGAATATCTTATTGAATATCCCATATATACTAGTGATCAGTACTTTACATATACACTATATATATATATATATATACATATACACACACACACACACACGCACACACTATACAAGATGATAGATTTCGTAACATTTAATTATAAAATGTAAGACAGCATGTATTTTATAATTTATCATCTTTCCATAATATTAACATGCTTTGTTTATCAAAATATAGTTCTCAAATCTGACTGATCAGATGGAGTTCACTAATGTTTACTAATAGCACAGTTTTACAGCAGGACGGCTGTACTTCCTGTCAAAGGTCTAAATTAATGCACATGGTTTGATATGTTATTTCTGTACTAACAACTTATTTATGGGGTGTGGTGGACACGCCAAATAAGATTAATAAATGGGGTTAAAAAAATTATCTGGTTATTTAACAAAGAAAAGCTTAAAATCATTATGGCTAAGCTTCCTTTAACATATAAGGAAAATATCTCCATTGTCAGCACATTTTAATAGTCAGTAGTTTAATAGTCAATAGTCGGTCCACGATATTATGTAAACTATAAACAGCCAAAAGGTATGACATGATATTCATTAACAAATTAAAATAGTATCTGCCACCTCTACGAGACATCCCGTCCATGTCTCGCATTCAAAACAAAGGATCGATGCTCTCAGTGTGATTATTTGTTGATCGTGAATTCCAGAGTTGGATTAGTCAGGTCTGAATCCCAGCACAGGCCCGGAAGTTGTTTGGGATTTCAGGTAAAAGATCCCGGAGATGCTGCCTTCGCTGGAGAAAACAAACAGTGCTCCTGTTATATAAATACAGCAACCAGAGTCGATCGCCAGGTAAGGAAAATAACTCAACAGGTGCGTGCCATATTGCTGGTTCACGGAAGGTGACACTAGGTGATTAAACTAGCTGCCTATGGTGTGTTTGAGCGAGTTTATGTAGCCGGCTAACGTTAGCTAAGCTAAACGGCATCTGGCGAGTGGTGGCTGCCATAGCAACGCCGACGGGCTCTTGAGAAACATTATCTCGCTTCAGCTTGTCATGTCTAAATATCGAGCATTTTCCTAGAAACGTTCAGGTCTTTCCATTTATACAGCTTATAACATTCATTATCTTAGTTTGTTTCGTCAGTTTGAACATGTCTTTACCTTATTTCTGCTCTGTCGCGTTTTGTTAGCTCCTTAGCTTTCCAAGCTAGCTGGTACGGCTCAACCAGACGGGGGCTGAATCCCAAATGGCACACTACTCCCTATGCAAGTCCACTACGTAGGATATTAAACAATGACTTCCACACTTTATGTAGTGCACTATACGTCCCATATGGAGTTATTTGGATTTTAGCCAGAATGTCAGCGAAGGTGCTGCGGACGTGACACATGTCAGTGGTATTTTTGTCTACAAAAGTGTGAACAGTTTTGTGGTTCTTCTAACTCTGGGTGCTTTTTTCTGAGGTAACTACATACAAGGGCTAAAATTCTGACTTACTGTTGCGTACATGTCTTTGACACCCCACTATCGGCATATCTGTGCCCTCAAGTTAACTTCATGAGTTAAACACTCACTCACTTTTAGTATCCACTTTATCCTGATCTGTTCTGCGAACGCTGGGCATGAGGCAGGAATATACTCTTAATGGGATGTCAGTCCATCGCAGAGCGCTATAAGCGCACACACAATGACGGGGGAAATTTATCAGTAATCCCAGAATGTTCCAAACGGCACACAGATGATAAACCATGGCACAGGATTAAACCAGGGTTCTTGGCGCTTTAAGGCATCAACACTTCCAGCAGCACTATACTACCTGCCTTAAACACCTGAGATGACAAACGCACAACAGGTTTGCTGGAACTTGTAGAATGAAGAAAAGAAGCTGTAATTACTGATAAATCATTTTGAGATCAGATTAGGGCAATATTCCTTTCCCCAAATTATCTGAAGTTTAATCCATAAACCCAAAATAAACACATAATTCCCTCTGTTTTTCTGATATGATAATCGTTCTATTAATTCTAGCAGATGTTACCAAAGTCGCCTCAGTTAATTTTTGTATGCTAAGGTAGGTTTCTGTGAATATCTGCTTCTCAAAACATTCAGCTCTGCTCTTTGATTCTTTGGTCACACCTGAAGGGGAGGGCATCTTGTAATAAACTGCTTCCTTTCATTATTTCTCACTCTGCTCTTTGATAGGTCACATTCGAAGGGGAGGGCATCTTGTACTACCCTGTTTCTTTGTGTTTTTCATAACAACGATCTTGGTAGAAGGCAGATGCTTGGGTCTGTGATTGAAACTTGGAGATATATACTTATGGTAGGATTTAGGATTGCTGATAAGGAATATAAAAATTGACTAATCATATAGAAAAGCCTCAAGGCTCAATATGAAAAATGCTTTTCTGTTGTTGCTGCGAAGAGACAAGCAGAATATAAGGTTTAAAACAACTGAATGATCAGATTTCCATGTCTTGAAACTTCTAGACCCCAAGTCATCTGAGAGTAATGTGATTTTATAACTATATTTTGTGGCAGTTGTTCTGCTGCTGATAAAATCAAACCGCTCAGATCTCTTGTGGCTTCTTTTTTTCATTTCCAGGCAGCTGGTGTGAGAATGAATGCTGACGATTGCAATGGCCGTTCTTACATGTCAGGTATTAAGTGCTCCTGCTGATTTAATCTGGTACAGTTCTCTGCTTGGTTGCATCATTTGATTTGTATGTCTTTGTGTGCTTGTTTTGCAGGCAGCGGAGACTCTTCAACAGAACGGGAGTTTTTCGCAGGGCTAAGGGGACCCACAGTGAGCACTCCTAACAGTCAGCACTCCTCTCCCAGTCGCTCCGTCAGTGGTCCGTACTCTGTCTACAGACTGTTGTACTTGTGTATTGCTTGCAATGGGCATGTTTGTGAAGAGTTTATTCTGCTCTCTGTCCAGCAAATTCCATCAAAGTGGAGCTCTACAGCGATGAAGAAGCAGGTAGTGCCCCACTTGCAGAGAGAGGAGGAGGAGGAGAGAGGGATGAAGGATGGAAGCAGGATAAGGGGGACATTGCAGAGGAGGTTGGCGGAGAGGTTGGAGGAGATGCGGGTGGAGGAATGCTCAGTCAAGGAGGGAGCAGTTCACCTGGACCCATTCGGCTCCCTAATGGGAAATTGAAATGCGATATATGCGGGATGATCTGCATTGGCCCTAATGTTCTGATGGTACATAAACGCAGCCATACAGGTAAAATTCATGCAATTGTTTAAATGTATATTCACTTTATAGATTGCAAAATTCGAAACACAGTTGTATTAGTTTACTAGTGTTGCAAATATCTTATTGAGAGACTAATCTTGGTGCCTTTGCAACAAAAACGGTTGATAGGCGAGCGGCCATTCCAGTGTAACCAGTGTGGTGCGTCCTTCACGCAGAAGGGCAACCTGCTGCGCCACATCAAGCTCCACTCCGGTGAAAAGCCCTTCAAATGTCCCTTCTGTAACTACGCCTGTCGCCGCCGTGACGCACTCACAGGACACCTCCGCACACACTCCGGTGAGTGAATACACACCACACAGACAAGGCACCTAGATGTGTTGTGAGGAAATCACATCTTTTAATGCAGCACTGAACACCCTTTATAGTGTTGGGCATAATGAGACGCCTGTGTGGGAATGTACTATTGATTTGGTCCCTGATTAATTCCTTTAAAGATTCAGCTGCTCTGCCTGAGGATAGAATTCTGTGGGTTATTTCTGACCTCACAGCATGTTCTAGTCATATAGTCATGACATTTAGAATATTATGAAAACAGGATATCCTGCTTGTGCTCTCAAAATGTTGATACACATTCTCCTGAGGTAATGTTCAGCAGACGACTTTTTTACCGCTCTCCTGAATGGCATGGTTCGGGGAAATGACAGCCGAGTGTCATTAAATTCTCCGAAATGACGCAAATGTCTCCGAGTGTTCTTGTGGTTTATCTCATCATTTTTACTAATGTCAAACATTGTTCATGAGAATCTTCTTGGCACATTCATACATTTCAGGAAACTGAAGAGAAAGGGTTTGGTTCTAGTTAAAGTAATCATACATCATCAAATCTTTTGTTTTATATGCTTAGCCACTTCATTGGCATGTATAATATTCACTCTTCTATAAACTGGCTTTAAATTATTTATTCTGTTCAATCTCGGACCATATAGTATCTGAAATTAAAATACACTACATATACTGTAATTTATTGTATTATAGTATTTATTTATAGTAAAAGAGATTTAGCAACTATCTACAGAAGCCCTAAGAGGTCCTTTAGTCTCATAAATACTGTCAATAGTTTTGTATTCGTTTTGCCACACATTTATTAAAAAAATGATTGTTTTGTATTAATTTATTATGTGATGTAGGACCTTGCAGGCGCTCAGTTTAGTTTTTCAGTGCCATTAACTCTACGTATAAAAAAAAAAAGGCCTCTACAATATATGTGCGGTTAGTGTAACTGTGCTTTCAGCCTCATCCTTAAATGTCGGACACTTATATGTTATTGTCGATCACATGAGTCCCCGATCAAAGAAAAAGAGATCATGGTGGTGATGGCATGATGGTGTGTTATCACGCTCCTGCTGCCTCTAGAACATGTTCTTATGCAGAGATCATGAGAAAATGAAGTCATTATCACGACAAAAATACTTTTGTTATGTCGAGATAACAAGAAGAATGAAGTCGTTCTCACGACAAAACAAAAAAAAATATATAGTAATGCATGGCTTCTTAGGACTTCCGTAATTATCCACTGATTTTGACTAAAATACTAAAAAAAACAGTATGCAGCTGCAGAACAGTTCTATACCTGTGGGAAGGTATATTGTACACATTTGTATAGAGTACTGCGTTATTCTTAAAAATGTGAAATATCACATGAACAAAAGTGTGTTATGGCTGTACAAAACCCAACAGCTCACTGTAAATGTCAAACCAAAAAAACAAGACATGACTTTAAAGAAATTTTCTGTAAACTCTTGGGACAGAATTGTGTCATAGCATTGAGCTTTCTGCAGCTTTAAAGCTCCTGAAGAGCACAGTGGCTTTTCTTATAGGTACATGAATGAAGTCTGGAATCACAGAGGCTGTTTCTAGCCAAATCAGGCAAACATACTTCACCTTAGGGACAGAACTGGGCATGTAATGAACAGCGCCTGGTTTCCTCCAGATGTATTATTTGGCATCAGGCCAAAGAGTTTAGTTTTGGCTTCATCAGACAATAGATTGCTATAGCCAGAGAGTGCTTTAGATACATTTTGGAAAAAAAGATTAAGTGATTGTGTACATATTATTGAGGCGTGGCTTCCATCTGGCCACTCTAACATAACAGACTGCATGGTAGAGTGATGCTAAGATGGTTGTCTTTCTGACCGGATCCCCCATCTCTGTTTCATCTCTACTTCCATCCACAGGATTCATCATAAATATTTCAGTGCTCTTAATATTTAATATTTTTTTAAATACAGTTGCAAAACATTGAATGAATGTACATTAAATAATAAATTTAAAATAAATGTATTTAAATAAATAAAGTGCAGTAAATATCTAAAAGATACTTAATTTCTAATCCTCTAATTTCTCAGGTCAACAAAAATAACATAAACATACACACACAAAAAATTAACATGACTTCTGATGTAGTAGTGTTTATGAAGCAATTATTTATTTCCCCATAATCAAGAATGACAAATTATTAAAACATTTCTTTTCCTTTGGTAGTACCCACAAGACTTTAGTTTTCTGTCTAATATTGTCAGCCATTGACATGTTCTGCATTCTTTCAGTTTCTTCTCCAACTGTGGGAAAGCCCTATAAGTGCAGTTACTGTGGTCGCAGTTACAAGCAACAGAGTACACTGGAGGAGCATCGCGAGCGCTGCCACAGCTACCTTCAGAGTCTGGACCACCAGCCTGCACACAGTACGCAGTCTGCACAGGGTAAATCATAAATAAACTCCTGACTCCTGCTGTAGGTGTGTTTGTGAGTGTTGTTCTTATTATATCACCCCTTGTGCAGGCGAGGAATGCCGTAACATGGATGTGATGGCTGACCCTCTGATCCAGCCCTTGTCAGAAAAGATGACCTTCATTGAACGGGTGGCTAACAGCATCACTAAAAGGAAGCGCTCCACACCTCAAAAGTTTCTGGGTAGGCTTCTTTCAGTCCATCACTTTATATATGGGTTTATATTAGACAGACCCTTGTTAATCCTTAAATGCAATAATGGCTTCAGCAATATCGATATCGAGTAAAAAAACACACGGCAAATAGCCAAAGTGTATTACTAGCGTGAGTTTTGTGTTTAAACACCCACACAATACTCATCAGGAACATTCAATTCTTAATGAGAATTGTGTGGGTGTTTAAACAAATCAAAACATGCAATTTAACAAATGTGATTGTTTTTGGTAAAACATTATTCAGACTATCAATATCATTAAATGTGAGTGTGTTTTAATATCAAGTAGAGAAGACTGTAACATTTTAATTTTTTCTGTATCATATGTTATTGATTATAGCTAGAGGGTGTATTTATGATCTGATATAATCCATATCCTAAAATGTGTTATAAAAAAATGTTCAAAAGTAAGTAAGAGGCTGCCAGGCACAGAGGTCGTGCCTCCTTCACTCTAATGAATGGGAGGTTATAATCAGATTGGATTGTGTTTCTCTCGTGTATTTTTCTACTTTTTAGATTTAAGAATTAGACAGGGACTGATCAACAGTTTGATTTAGTGAATCTGTAAATGCTTAATTGTAGCCATGGCTGTGTCTTTGCAGGAGAAAAGCACATGCGCCTGAACATGTCCGATGCACCTTATGAGATCAATTCCAGCCCAGAGAAAGAGCGTGATGCGATGGGTTCTCATGCTGGAAGTGACCCTGCTGCTTTAGCTGTTATGGGAAGCCACTACCTCCGCACTCCCCGAGGAGGAAGCGAAGAGGTTGAGTCTCCTCGCTCCCTGCGCCTGCCTCCGACTCACCCGGCTTGTGTGTCCGAGTTTACCCCTGTTATCAGCTCCGTCTATGGCCACATCACACCTCTGGGTCAGAGGCTGAACTGTGCAGGGGGAATCAACATGGTACTGCCAGGCCGAGAGGCAGGGGAGGGCCATGAAGATGTGCCCTCAGGTCGCAGCCACGCTGCCTCACCCAGCAATGGCTGCCAGGACTCCACAGATAACGAGAGCATGACAGAGGAGCAAGGCATCGGCCCTGGCGCTGTTAACCACCGAGGACGCGAGCGCCACAGTCCTAGTCACGCCAAAGAAACAGAAGTGGAAGGGGAGCGAGACAGAGCAAGTTTACTGGCTAAAGGGGGCACTCGTTCTCCGCCCTCGTCCAGTTTGGCCGTGCAGGTGGTGGACGGCGAGGGGCGGCCAGTGCGCTCGTTCCGTTGTGAGCACTGTCGCATCTTCTTCCTGGACCATGTCATGTTCACCATCCACATGGGCTGCCATGGCTTCCGCCAGCCTTTCGAATGCAACATCTGCGGCCACCGCAGCCAGGACCGCTACGAGTTCTCCTCGCACATCGTCCGAGGAGAGCACCAAGTGGGCTGAACCACTTGGGTGTAGGGGTGGGAGGGTTGGCACGCAGGCAGGACGGGTATTTCAAAGTGGGAAAGAAGAAGGTAAGGAGATACAGACGCTGCTTTCAGATGATACGGAGTCCAGTTTGGTCTGCACCAGATGAGGAGGGGGGACATACTGAGCACTTGCTTTTAGTATTAGTGAACAGCAGGCTTTCAATTTCGAAGGCTAACTGGCATAGGTGAACAGGGAGTATTGCCTGTGCTTAAAGAAATCAAATTTATAGGAGTTTGATTAGAACTGTGGGACCGAATCCCACTCTCTGTTTCAACTCCCAAATCAATTCATTTGGCAAGACACACCTGTTTTGCTTTAGAAGTGCCTTTCTTCAGTGGGGTTTACCTTTTCTGGGTTAGATAGAGAAACCTGGTGCTCGAGCATGCTGCAGCAGGAGGCAGGGGTCAGTGAAATCTTGCTAGCAGCATTTCTGTACTGCATTTTAGAGGTTGTGATGAGTGTGTGAGTTTGTGTGAGTGACCTGAGAGAGTGAAATGAGATCCACAGCTGTAGTATAGTCTAAAGTGTACAGACTTTGTGTTTGGACTCCTTTTATGGTAATTTTAAGGTCTGTGGAATTTAGAGGACTCAGGGAGGACACAAGGGACTGAAGGAAAGAACTATGAAGTAGCAGCATCAGCTGCAGGCCTCTATAAGACTCAGAGAGAAGGGAGATCTGTGTGTTAGCCATATAAACGGAGCACACACACACACACATTGCCTTAAGTAGTTGCTTTATATTAACCCTGCGTTATTTCGTAGAATTGAGTGTGCTGTTTAGTGTTGTGGTTTCAGAAGGCACCACAAAACATGTCTTTAAACCTGAGACGGCACAGCGCTCATTAGGTGGTTTTAAGAATTAGGCCAGGTCTTAGACAGTATATATATCTAAAATTGTTCATGCTATGTCTTATTAGTAGAAATTAACTTGAAGAAAAATTTTGCCTTAGTTTTGGAGCGTTCCGCAGTGGATAACCTTGGTCCTGCTCAATTCCTGGACTTGCTGGTTTCCTTTGTGCCTCAGAACTCGATTGTTGTTTTTAATCTAGAAGACCTCACCTCAGTGGCGATGATACGGTTCATTGCAATTGCTCTTCAGGACTGTAGAGGAGCGTTTTTGCATCATTCTTGCAGTACGAAGTCCCCCTTATATCCAGCCTGTGCAACAAACCTGTTGTTGAAACGATTGCCTAGCTTTAGTTATTAAGGTACGTTTGTTCTCAAAAAAAAAATGGGCTAAATGCTGCACACTAGGCGATTGCAAACGGGTGTAACAAACCACAGTGCAGTAAATGGAGCCTTAACCTGCTGGTGCAGATCAAACAAAGACCCATATTGCATTCTGTGACTCTGATGAACGATAAGGAGGGGTTGATACCTCGGAGGAGGTTTGCACTTTTCTAACTCTCTGCTTAAATGTGAGTGTTTTCGCTGGGGCTGTCGGGTCGGGCAGGCAGATGGGGAGAGGGTGGGGTGGGTTCAGGTTTGGTGGGGCTCTTTTTAAAGGCTTTAGGAGATCCTACTGTATTCAATGGTGACTGAGCTTTGGAACATATTCTTTTGCTTTCTGAAATTGCTCGATTGCACTGACTTCTGATAAAAATGCTATTTAGGGAAAATAAGTACAAATTTGATACTATGTAGGTTATAAAGACAAACAGTGTGTTGTTTTTAAAGTTCTATAAATACTATTTTCCTAATGAAAGGAATTGTCACAAAGGGTTTCAGAGCAGAAAACTTCTCCTTGTGTTGTAAAAATCGGTGCTTGGTTGTTTGTGTGGCTTCTGCCCTTAATATTGGCCTTGTATCCTGTACGCTTGTCCTGTGTGAACATGTCGCATATCAATTGATGAAGGTACACCATTCCCAAAGGCGACAGATTGCTGCGGGACAGGAGTAAAATTATTATTGCGGAATTTTGTACCGTCCTGCCAAGACGTCGTGGCCTGTTTCAGTCCTTTCTTGCACAAAGTTCGATAAAGCACCAATGAACAAATTTTAAGAATATCAAAGAGTTTAATGTTTGAGGTTTGTTCCTGTACCGCCTTTTTCAACCGTGGACAGTGCTTAAGGATACTTGGATGTTGTAGCATGTTTGTCACTCGGCGTTCGTGAAGATGGTCGGCTATTTCCCCAAACCTGCTTACGTGTGATCCCCTGATCTAGTGTTAGACTTCCTGCTAGCTAAAATGCATCCGGAGACCTCTTAATCTTAATGTGTGTTTGGATCCATGCCAGTGAAAGCCTCCAGAGTGAACGAGTTCTGAAGTAGACTCTAAACGAGACCAAAACCAGTATTTCCTCTACAACGTTAAGTCGATAGCTTTTGCACCCTTCATAGCTGAAGAGAATTCATCCTCCTCTTACCAAACGTAAATAATGTACTTGAAGATATTTAAGAAACAAAACATCAAATATATGATACTTCACAATGCACTTAATGGATAATGAAATGAATTTATGTAAATAAGTACATGGTATGTATGAGTCAGAAGGTAGCATGTGTGCGTATTTGTTTTTGCTGGAAATCTGGAACTGTTCAGCTTGTATATCGGCTGCAAATTTTCTTCCATGTTCCTCTACCACAGCCTCTTTGTTTTCTCCCCTCAAAAGTTTTTTTTTTTTTTTTCCTTTTTTCCCCCTCCTGACCATTATGTGTGATGAACTGAAATGAATATTTTTAAACGAACTGTGAAGCAACCATCACAAGCAAGTGCGAGTGTGTGAGCATTTTCGTGAGGCAGGGATTACACTCCCTTTCATACTTACAGGCTTTCTCCTGGGCTCAATGTTTTTAAAGGCTTTGTGAAAAAAAAATAATGTATATGACAAAGAAAAAACTCTTTACCTCAAATTTGTTAAAATAAAAAAACTGCCTCATGTTCTTTAAAAAGGTGTGTTGGTTTCAAAGAGGTGTTGTTTGGTTTTGTTTTAAAGGAGTGACCCAGCATTCAGTTGAAGTAATTTTTCATGTCCAATAAAGTAATGTTTGTCGTATCTCCTGTCCACTTAAACATCTCCGCTATTGTTTTCCATTTTTGCCTTTTGTGCTGTTGTGAGCTTTGAACTCCATGAGATATGCAGAAAAGTGTGACGTGACTGAATATCATCATTTGCAAAAAAAAAAACATCTGGAAATTGTTTTGCTGGACAGATAAAATGAGATTCTCACAGCTAGGTGTGGACAAATAATTTCATCTTATTTTTATTTTTATTTTTTTTTACTCAGCATTGTCTACAGCACCATTTACTGATTCTTTCATCCTAAAATTATATTAATGTGGAAATTTGATCATGCAAATTAGACAATTAAAAAAAAAAAAGTTAACATAATGGAAGTGAGATTCAGCAGATTTTCTTTTTCTTTTTAATTGGTTTAAGTCATGATTTTAGTATTAGACCACTATAGTCACCTTGACTTATTCAGCCAGCTTTAATTCCTCTTCTCTATGTAGAGGCTGTAAAAAATTAAATGTAAAGAATTAAAAATATAGTCAACTTAATTACAACTCCAGGATAGTTGGATTTTTTTTACTCCATGTATGATCATGAACAGTGTTGGTCATTCCAAATATTGAGGAGCCTTAGAGGATTTTTTTCATGCCATCTTGTGTGTATATATAAATTCAGTGATCATTTCTTGCAGCTTTAGAGATTTAAAGTAGATGATTTGGCTATGGCAGAGGAGCGAATGTTACAAAAGCCATACCGGGACAAATTGCCCAGAAAGTGACAAGTTCATGATGAGCGGATCATCTGATCCACATATTTGATTTGGTGCAGGTTTTTATGCCGGATGCCCTTCCTGACACAACCCTACCGTTTTATCCAGACGTGAGACCGGGAGTGAGATTTCGCTCTTCAAGTGGCTCGGTTATTCCTTGGGAATCAAACCCAGGCTGCAGCGAGAGCATGGGATTCTGCAGCTGGATCACCAGGAGGCTCATGACGAATAGATACAAACCAAAAATTCCTTACCATTTATTGATGGTCATTTTTAAAAGAATCATCTGAGAATTTTTTTTTAAAGAATTCTTCATTACATCCTCTAATTTCTCTCTCTGCCATCATCCTTTGTTTTGGAAACCTTTTGGCCCAAAAAGGAGAAGAGGAAAAAAAAAAAAAGCCATGCCAAACGGTCTAAAGGTGGTACTATTTATTTTCGTACAAACACCAGTAAAACGCTCCAATTCACATGGGCTTGGCCGGAGCTCTTGGGGCAGCACCCTAAAAAAAAAAAAAAAAATGAGCAGTGTGATGAAATCTCAGTACTGATTCCTTCTTTAACTTCTCTTCAGTCTGTGTGTGTGTCCGTGTTAAACTTACAGCAGGTCTGAAGCGAGGAGGCGGCGTGCGATCCTTCCTGGCCTCACGTGATCGGTTCCTCACAACTTTGCTGTGGATGGCGCAGCTCACGCAGTAATGAAGCTTAACGTACAGCTTCGGCAACACGTAAGCTGGAAAGAGAGACAGCAAGAGAGAAAAAGAAAGATGATGTTAGCTTCAGAGCATTTACATGTTTAACATATTTGGCTTTAGTGGGTGGTGTGTGTGAAAAATACTGATCATTGATAATTTCTCAAGATGCAGCATTTTTTTAGGTTTGAAACAATTAACAACGTCTAAAAACCTAAGGAGGGGGGGAAAGAATGAAAGAAAAATAAATTCTTTGCAACATTCTCTTTGGACATGACAATGCCTCAGAATACTGATTAAGCAAGTAATCTTTGTCTACATTTGTTTATCAACAAATCAACTTCCTCTTAATGCGAAGTACTTGTAAACACAGCATCAGCTAGTCATCAGCTAGTTAGATCTGCAGACATTTGATAAAGCTGAAGATTAGCATTAGTAGCTTTTAGCAGTATTGTGGATTGACGGGTGTGAAATAGCTCCATAATTCTACTCACAATCAAACACACTCGCCTCCGAGATGTCCCTCACAGCTGCTGCCTCGACAATGTTCCTGATGACAAACTTCTTGATGGCCTTGTCTTTGGGCACACAGCGAGCACAGTTGGTGCAGCGGATGGGCTGAACGTGGCCACGGCCCTTCTTTGCACGGCCGTTGTTCCTCCTTTTCTTGGTCTGGGTGGAAACAGGTTAACTGTTAATCACACTAGAAAACATTAAGGGCAAATCCATCAGACACAATTCAATGCACTTAGAAGGAATTACAATAATGAGAGACAGATTGGTCCGGGTTTTTATCTTAACCCTGTGTTGTGCCAATTAACCAAATTAATGCCTAAAATTAGTTCTGACATCTGTCGATAGAGTAAAGTTTTCTTTTAAGAGACTTTTCCTTGCTATTTATGTCATTAGTCTTCATTATCAGTACATTTTAAGTCATAACATAGCATACAAATATAAAGAGAGAAAAAAAAGAATAAATATAAAAACACTAAGTGGTGTTCACTAATAAAACGCATGTTATTGTGGACATGTTACTCTGGTCCAAGAGGAACACAACACTTGTACGTGATGTTATTAGAAAGCAATCAGATTCTAGGTAAACACACGACTTTTATCATTATAGCGATATAAACCATCCTGACATAAATTAGCACAAAAATATACACATTCAAATGGACTGCTATTACTGTTAATCTGTAATGAACTGAATTACACTAGTGATGCCGTTCTCATGCTGAAAGAGTGCTAGCTTGGATCAGTGCTGTATAATAATAGAGCTGCACTATAAGAACCAACTAGTGATAGATTAGTAATAGTAAAACTTCATTTCCCACGCTCTGGCTTCCAAAAAAAAAAGCGAAAATCCGTTAAAATGGTTCGGAAAAGTCCGATCGACGCTTTGCCGAAAATATACACTCACCATCTTGACTGAAGTGGCACGCGAGAGAACCGGAAGCGGTATTACGTAGATTATAAAGCCGGTGTGATGCCTCGTTTTACACCCCGTACACTTTCTGCACGCCAAAGGCCCTTTGGTATCTGTCGTGTCCGCCTGACTGAAAAAAGTTAATCTATTCAGAAAATCATTTCTTTTTCGATCACAACTTTTTACATAATGATTTCAAACAAACGCGGAGTCAAATTCTGATTCTGATTCTGATTCT
>JAOTRN010000019.1:4277017-4287983 GCA_028566695.1 Bagroides melapterus
TTGCCTCCGGCTTGCTCATTAGGGATACATTAAAATGAAAAAAAAAAATCTCTGTCTGTCTGTCTGTCTGTCTGTCTATTTTAGAAATTCTGGATTGCAGGGTTGGAAGTATGGGCAGGATAAAACGGGAAGATGAAAAACGAAGCACGCTCGTGCATTTCCTTGTCTAAATGACGTTATGTGAAGACTGTTTACTAATTGTGAAGTCTTAAGCATTTATATGTACAGAATTTGACAGGCGCCCTTTCCCAGAGAAGTGCTTGGCGGTCTTCATCAAAAACAGATCCTCATGAAAATATGAATAGTCAGAGACAAGCTAAAAGCCAGTTAGAAAGGAAATACTATGAGTTAATCTATGTCAAAAGAAGTACACGTCTGGGTTTTTTTTTTTTTTATTGAATTAGTTTGGACAGCCAGGGGACGTTCATTCCTCCACATCTGGGTGCCAGGACAGAGAAGAGACTTGTGTGTCTTTCTTGTATCTTGAAAGACAGACTTAGATTTAGATTTACTGTCACATCACAGTTTACATAGGGATGACTAAAAAAAAAGGGTAGAGTGACAAAAAATGAAAGTTAAATAAATATGAACATAGCAGATGAGAATAGTCAAGTGCAGCAGTGAAGTACAGACTATACACGACGCACAAGATTTAAAAAGCACACAACTTTTATTTTTAATCATCTGCTGTGATTTAAAGGTGTCAGTGTTGTAAGAAATCCCCCCCCCCCCCTCTTAATGATGATTTAGGGTATTCTTTCTACCCACTCTCACCACGTGATATCAGGTCGAGCTCACGTTCCATCATGCAACTTTTCTTCTGATTAATAACAACATAACCTACTTTTCGGACTTTGTTTATCTGCTAAAACGACTGACTACAATCAGCCAACTGAATAAATATTTAAACTTGTCTAAAGCTATAAAAAGATCAAAGATAACTGTGTGTGTGTGTGTGTGAGAGAGAGAGAGAGAGAGAATGAGAGAGAGAGAGAGAGAGATTGAAACTAACAAGCGCCATGCAGTCCACTGAGTTTTTCAATGATTCACACTTCACTCTGCTGAAGCTCATCATTCAGGACAGTTTGTTTCATGCTCAAAATGCAATACAACTATCATACAGCATGAACACGTCTCAAAATAAACTCCATACCGTCCGAAAGCCAGTCCCAGGTTTACTCAAACCAGAAGAGTAAAAGAAAACAGAAAAAAAACCAATGATTGTCTAGATACATTATATAAACCTCTCGTAACAAGAACACAAAACAGTAAGTGGTTACGTTAGAGCAGAAGACGTTGCTTGTGTGTGTGTATTGATCTTTATGAACACTGAAAGCAGTGTGTAGATTTTGTTTCTTTCTTTCCAATAAAATGTCACATTTTTGCTGAGTAGAGCAGGCCACCGTTTATACAACAGAAATAAGCTGATAACAAAATTACTTTAATTCTGAACAAATGATTTCATTTACTGGAAACCTAGTGTACTTTTTCTGCGTAGGATTTCCACTATTATGAACCTAAACGTGTGTGTTGTGTCCGTTCTGAAAACCAGACAATAAATTTACCACGATGATCCATATCTAATCACATGGATCTTTGTAAAGCTCTTTGATTTGCTTTCCATTTAAATTATATTCCATTTATAATTATATATATATATATATATATATAATAAATATCTGTAGGAAAGTCTTTTTGAACTTTTTTCTGTCACTTCAGAAAGTACAACAGAGGAAGTTTATAGCTGCTATAACGTAAGTGATAATAGAAACTAAATTGTCTCATGAATGTGACATGAACATGATCTAAAATGTGATGATCTAAAGGGTCTAAAAACACAATGTTTTATTTATTAAAAACTGGAAAATAATCCGCTTCATGTCACATGGTATCACACCACCCTGGCATGGATTATTTTCAGCCTGGGACACTGTGTGTTATTTCATGCCTAAATTATACGATAAGTCCACAGACACCTTCACACTCGAACAAAAAAGGCCAAGCTCTTTATGTTGGGTTTATCCAGGGAAGTTGTGCTGTAGTTTGGGCAGCGTTTATGCGCTGGTCCTCAGGGTGTTGAGGTTAAACCACAGACGTCAGCATGGTCGCTCAGTGTGGTCCAGTGGTCTGTCCACATCCCCCACTCTTTCCCTGAGCACAGCAAGCACATCCACGGGAAAGCAACAGTGTGAGAGTTTCTGGACTTGTGTGTCCGAATGAGAAATCTTTTATTCTGTCTCTCTGACACTGAATTTTAAACATCTTTTGGTATCGATAATCAGAGTCATGCGGCCTAACAGTGCCATGTTTTATTTCTGTCTTCATCTCTGAAGTCTTATGAATGTGGAAAATGTTTTATGATTTTTTTTTATAGCTTCAAATTCTCAAATGGTCACCACAAACATTAAAACAACACTCTTTTGCCACAATTATGCTTGGGATTCTTCTCATCTGCTCATTCTCATAATTATGGACATAACTCAGTAGTGTTATTTAGTGTTATAGGACAAGTATTATTATGGAGATCAAAATGCTAAAATCTATGTTGATTTATTCATTTGGATTATTAACAATCAAAAACAGATGACGTGTATTTCTCCCTTGACACTTTAGTTATTATTGAATGGCGTTTTAAATACATTGTCATTCCTGCTATGGGAGCTGGGTGTTTCTCGGCAGTGTGGCGGAGAGTCTGAGAGAATGATGGAGATGTTACAAGGGCAAAGCCATTGTGCTGTGTGGTGGCAGTTTCTTTGGAGCCACCATCTGCTGAGAGGGTCAGTTAGTCTGTAGAGTTCAGCTCTCCTGGACCCGGCCTATTGCCCAGCTGCTGTGCCTGGGCACTCCCCAACCCACGCACCACAGCACTTCCACACCTCCCAATTATCACTGCCTCACAAATTATACATAACATAATCCAGAGTGCACTGTGCCACCGAAACCCCTCTCGTCAAAGGGGTGAAACCACAGAGCGTCAGGATTTTGCGTCTCACTGCCTCCACTCTTTTCCGTTCCCGCAGGCCTTGGGAGGAAACACCAGCTCTGCTAAAACCGACTCCGCCACACTTCTGATCAGCCCTCTCCGACCGCTGCACAGCGTGTGTTATTCAGTGTGGTGACACAAAATGTGGTCACATTCCACACACCCTGTTTGGCCCATTTCTACCCAGCAGCCCCTCAGCTCCTGCGACAAACCAGTGCCTCACCAGGGAAAATAATCTTTCAGGGTTTTAAAGGAATTTTAATAAGAAGTCTTGGCCTGGTCATCACAACTGCTTTTGTGAACGGTCAATATGATTAACTGATGCTTGCGTACAAACCTATTACAACTGATGTGTTTTTACCCCTGAGACAACTGAAAAATCCCTGCTCATACAGGCACTCTGAAGAAAAGTAGTCTTCTGAATTATGTTCAGTCAACATCTACTCAGTCCAGAGCAATGTGGTTTTGTCTTTTGGCACATATGAAGTGATTTAATTTATGCAATTATTCAATTAGCACCAAACCACTGCTGGCTCTTTTGGTTAAGTTGCTTCTCAAGTTAAAGGCTCCTTTGAGACACGTATTAAATTGAGGTTTTTTTTTGTTTGGTTTTTTTTTTTTGAAGTAAAAAAAAGACATTGAGTTTGGACTCCTTCACTCCAAAAAATCTATGTGAACAAAAGCACCATTTTTCTTACAGGACACCTTTACATCTCCGGTGTCTTAATCTAAACTTTTTTCTTCACTTTTCTCATCATTCTCCTGCACTGATTGAAATGATGAATTTATGCTTTTCTGAAGGCTTGGTTTCTTATGCTTCGGTTCAGCACATCTCTCTTTCCCAGCCTCCCTCCCTGCTTGCCGCCTGGCAGGCCTACGTGTCAAAGGTGGCTGCAGGAGAGCAGACTGTGGGAACAGCCGGTCAGCCTCGCTCGCTCCCCTGCTCCCCAAGCAGAGGGGCAGCCATCAATCCCAGCCTACTTGAACCCCCTCGTCTCCCCTCCCTGTCCCTGCAACCCACACACTTGCTCCCCAATAATCCTCGGAAGCAATTTCATCTCGACTCGGGTGGCGGCCCATTGTCGCCAGCCCCTTCAATCTTTCCTAATTAACTCTCGCTTTGTCCCGTATCCGAGCTTCTGGACTCATCTCTCTGACATTCCGATCGGGGCTGGTCTCCACACTCCCAGGCAACCCTCGGACCCTAATCCCACCAAGAACCCAACCCCTCCCTCCTTCTAAGAAACTCTTTCCATTTTTTCTTCCCAACCTGCCGATCACCTACTTACGGAGTTAGGTAGGGGCATTAACTCCTTGGGTTTTTGTGAAAGGAGAGAACGAAGGAGGGGGTAAGGAGAAGAGGGCCAGAAAGCGACTCCAACCCAGACAATTAGAACAATGGCCGAAGCCAGTAGGGGGCTAACTCGCAGCGTCACGCCTGGACGGTGGGGTATTTTGTCGGTTTAATGAATTGTCCATCAGTCCCTGGCTGCATCACAAACCGTGCGGCGAGGAGACAGCAGGGACCCAGACACTAAGTCGGTATTTATTACACTGCCTTTGTCACTAATTGAGCTAATTATCACTGACTCCTCAGCACTCCCACAATGACAGTACCCCTCCACTGCCTCCCTCATCCCTCCAGTGCCTGGGAATGCCGCCCTATTTAGTCTCTTTATCCCTTTTCCCAATCATCTCTTTTCCTCACACTCATGGTTAATACTCTGTATTTGTCCACGTTCAGCCTTCCAAAGTATATCTGTGCACCCATCAACCTCTTAGGCTCAGGCCCTTGGACTTAAAATCCATTTTTGGCCTGTGCGGCCTTGCTTCCTGCTAGCTCACAGTTCATTTTTTCCCCTTTCAAGCAAGACCATTAGGATATACTTAACAGCACATCTTTGGTTAACGGAATAATAAATTTCAGCCTTGGCACACTTTTAAAAATATATAAATATAATTATAGAGCCAGAGGATATGTCTGTCATTAGTCTCATATCTCCTAGGCTTTTCGTCTCTGCATCACTCCAGCCTTTAGCCCTCATATCTCCTAGGCTTTTTGTCTCTGCATCACTTCAGCCCTCATTTGACCACTTTTTTATGCTTTGTGCAGTCTTACTTGAGATACTTCTTGCTCCCTGAACTATCTTTGTATCAATCTACTGCTGACATTTGGCTTCCTGTTAATACTTTGTGCCACTTGTTTTTTTTTTCCTCTACATCTCTCATGACGCGCTATCACTTCTTTTCTTCCCTCTGTCACTCTTCCTCTGTTTGTTTCTGTGCTTTGGGTGTGTTGAGCTGTTGGATAAGCATTGTTGTGTGGTTCTCTGGCTGGCCGACCCTCACCGGACTGAGAGAGGACTGTCTCCTGGCATCCAAACTCCTGTGGTCACACTCGCCAGCCAGTTGGATGGGGGGAAAAAAACGTCCTGTCATTATTTCTTTATTTTTACCGACATTAAGTAAATGAAGCAAAACCTTTGGTGTTGTAAAAACATATAGAATTGACGCTGTGTTTTGGCAAGGCTCTGTTACTCTCTGTGGTTCGTGTGGATTTGGGGTGGAGTGACATGCTCGTGTGCTGTCAGCAGTGACTTTAAGTTTAAGGGATCTAATCGACTTGTGCACTTGCAGTGTGGATTTATCTTAAAGAAAGAGATTGGCTGTGTTTTTATAACATGATATGAGTGACAACAAATTAAGGGAATGAACCGAGTCGCCAAATCTATTATTCACAAGAAAGGACACTTTGTTATTTGAAAATATAAACTTTATTTAACTATAACACTATTTCACAACAACATGAACACTCGTCTAAATCTTAAACGGTGAAGCCCTAATACTAAAATACTTTGTTTCTTGCTGCCCATCTCTATCATTTCTATACACAACAATAAATAGTTTTTTTTTTTTATTCAAAGACACCAATGTTCAGTGCATGTAAAACATTATGAAAATCCAGGGCTGTTGTTCTGTATTTTTATATATATATTCGATTTGTGGTCTAGCACACAAAAACTCAATGAATGAAAAATACACATGAAAATACTGATAGCTTTTTCACTCTGCATTTGGATTATATGATTCTGATCATTTCTAGGATTCATCAGCATAAATATATATTTATCTATGTTTAATATTTACAACATTTTGGTTTTGCCAGCTGATATACAAAACAGGTGTGGTTTCACACACCACGCTTCACTGTAAACTAGGTAGCAGGTCATTTACAAGATTATCTTATATCTTAGAATCATCATTTTATTTTACATAGTGGTACAGGTGCCCTTTTCTTCTTGTGCGCGGTCTGCTCCAACTTCTCTGGATTACTTTCGCTTGTTACACAGTTACTACCATTTTTAGTGCTACTCCATACGACCACAAAAAAGTGGATCAGTTCAGAAGTGTCGTTCAGTGTTTGGTCACTACATTCATTCATTTTACGAGAACCTTACGGTCTCCCTGTTGATGTTTTTTTTTGCAGCCATTCTTTATCAGTACCACGGTGTGGTATACCACACAGTAGTGAGTACGAATACGAAATGACAGGACATCGTTAGCCAGGCCGGGAAGTACGCTGAGTTTGAGTGGGAAATCTTAAGAATTTGGATGAAGTCCAGCATTCCTGCACTATACAGAATTCAGGTAACAGCACATGCTTGAGATGTACTTCACATGATGTATTTTTTTTTGTTTTTTTTTGTAAGAAAAGTTGAGCTGCAGCTAAAGAAAACAACACACTGATATTTTAAAGTACTATCCTGCAGTAGGAGTTTTTCACCGTTTATGAGAGAACATGCTTGTGGTTCCCTGGCCACAGAAACATCTGTCAGAGTTTGTGTCCAGTTCCAGCTTCCCAGTTTCTTGCTCCTTGGAGAAGCAGAATCAGAGAGCAAGAGAGGGAGGAGACAGCAGAACCCAGAGACCGGTGGTTCTGGCCTCATAATCCATACGTATTTTTGGACTGTATCCTTCTCAGTAACTGGCTTTTCTGTGAGCCATAGTGGATAGCAGTGCATAGTAGTCTTCATTGCATCTCATTCATTCCATTTGATGCACATGCTCTAAATCTACTATTATAATGTTTAGAGTAAACGCTTAAACATAGGATTTGTGCCCAAGCACTTTGTCTCTCACAGTACAATTTTTAATGACAGCTTTGTTTGACGTACAAAAATATCATGGAAATGGCTGATTATCGTGTTTTGTCTTAGTCATGTCATTTGCTTTTTGTTTTAATCCACGTTTAAAAAAATCTTTGTCATTTTCTCTGTTTTTGCCACCTGGTCACTCAAATCCATCGACCTCTTCCAAGCCTGATTGATGATTTCAGGAACAATGTCAGCTGTTACAGACATTATAAGCACTGGTGCAGTGTCTGCATACTGGTGCAGTTGAGGCAGCTCACATGGCAGCACCAGTGGAAAGTGCAGTGACATCTCTCAGTGACCTTCTCAATCCGGGTCTTATAACCTCTCCCACAGCACAGCAACTCGCAGCCATCCAACGCTGGTGAAGAACTGTTGCAGGTGCGCCCAGATGTGCCAAGCGTACCCATTTTGCTGTTGTAGGAGCAGAAGTTGGGTGATTTCTCAAAGTAGACAAGATCTTTCACAGAAGGGAGTTTGTGAGCAGGGTTCTCAGGCTGCAAGTGACGAGGGTCGGCTCGATGAGATGCTCGGTTGCTGCCTTTATTGGCGTACACCACTCTGGAAGCACCATCAAAACGATCTTTTAATAAGTCTCCAACTGTCCTGAAGCTGGGCAGTCGCATCCAGCAGGTGCGAATAGTGCAGGAGCCCGACATCCCATGACACTTACACTCCTGACGCATCTCTGAGGATACGGTCTGTAGGAAAAGGGGAAGGAGGAAAAAAAACATCAGATTCGGGGCTGATTTATATAACCATACGTTAGCTTTTTTAATAACTGAATACTGGTGTCTTACAATTCTTCCTGCCTCATTATTGTGTACATTAATGAGGTAACGCAGGTCTCTGCCCCTCTCGCTGGAGTCCACAAACTCTCTTGTAAACATCCTGCCAAAGTCGACATTGTCGCTACAACCTCCCCAGTGCCAATCTGGACCCCCAGGCCCTCGTCTCCGGTAGTCACAGGTGCATGACTCTATAGAGCCTTCAGAACAGGACCGTGCCACCGCGTGGGTAACACCAGCACTTGTGATAGCAAACACAAAAGCCATCTCTCGGCAGCCTGACGAAACAAGACCCACAGTATTTTTTTAAGAATTATCTTACTAGTGTGGGGGGAAAAGATCCATTATGTAAGACTGCATAGTGAAATGAAAGGTAAGCTTACCTCTGTTTATGATTCGGCCAAACACTGTAGGGCTGTGGGACGTGGGACAGTTCCAACGGCGGTTGCGGAACTGCCACTTGCACTCCTTGATGGCCGTGTGAAGACCAGCTGCGATGGCATGGAGGATGCCGGGGTTTTGACGAATCAACCTCCTCTGCCGACGGCTTAGCAAAGCAAGGCTAGGGTCCAGGGCTAATTGCACATTCTTGCTATTGGTGAGGAGGTTGGTGGATGATGCCACATTCACAATTCCCCTGGAAAAAGAGAGACAGCGATAAGCATGACAAGGTTATGTGGTAGCCTTTTGGCTAAAGTGTTTGACTGCTGATTGGAAGGTTGCAAGTTCAAATCTCAGGTCTAGCTGCCCCCCCCCCAGGCCCCTGAGCGAGGCCCTTAACCCTCAGTTGTATAAAATGAGATAAAATGTAAGTCACTCTGTATAAGGGTGTAATGCTCTCACAGTCACAAGCATTGTTTATTTTTGTCATTAAGATTACGCAGAATGACAAGGAAACTTTAAATCATTTGTCACTTCTTTTACATTTTCACTCCCTGATATAACATGCTCTACTTATTGTGTACAATTTAAATGTGTAGAAAAAGTACAGTGAATTATTTGTGGTGATGCTCAAATTACAGAGCATCGTTACATCCAAGAAGGCCAGAAGTAAGGTTTAAGATCCTCCACATAAAACAGGAAATATTTTCTTAAACTTGACCTAATAAATAAATGTTGCTATAACCGTAGGCTATAATTACTCCGAACAGAAACTATTAACTGGACTGGAGATAGGCCAGTGCTATACCCAGTCTTAAATAATATCTAGTGACACCAAATATTAATCACATATTAGCTTGTTAAAGGCTTTTGACCACAAGCTGCATTTAGTTCTTAGCATTTCATTTTCTTTGCATGGTATTTAAAGCCAGTTTGTATTAATGATGTGAATAATTATCCATGTTTATAATGTGAATATAGTACACGGTTATTAGTAAAATCATTATCAGGAGTATTATGAAAGCCTTATGAAATGTCTTCATGGGTCTGGTAGCCTTAATTTTTACACTTCTTCTTACATTTTTTTCAATTTTCTTAGGTTTTTCCACTTTTTCTATCCTTCCAGCTCCAGTGCACCTTTACCAGTAAATAGATTAAATATATAGGGGACTATTGTTCTTAATCTAATCCTGGATAGTCACAAGATGCTTATCCTTCATAATGATGCATAATGTGTTTGAATTGACTGGCTTACTTTTAGCCTCTGCCCACGTGCAGAATAAACAGAATAAAACTAAATGAAATAATTAAAATAAAAGTATGCTATTATAGGAAAATTATCTATTATATGTGATGTCTGCCTCTTACACTGCAGCGATATACGATTACCATTTAAACCTATTAATAAATAATGACTATGCTTTTTAATCATTCATAGTGAGTCTTATTTTCTCTCGGAATTAATGAGAATTTAAATCCAGCATGGAACCAAAGTCCTTAAGAGTTTCTCATGGCCCATTCCCATTCCCATTTAACATTACAGAGTGTTAATAATAGATAATCTTTCCATACATTTTAAATAATTTTAAATATCACCATATCAACAATTACACCTTTGTTTTAGTCTGTTTATCGTTGTTGTTGTATTACATAGATCGCCTGGCATACAAATCTCTGTGAATGTTACTATAGAAACCCCAGCACATTAATATCACACTGTGATTTGCCTGGCAGCCTGTACGATTGTCAGACCCGAGACATTATCAGACCTGAGATTTCAGCAGCACTATGATCGTACAACATAATATTAAACACCTAGTTTAAAACAACGTGAACAAGGGCGCAATGTTTTGCAGGAATGTTCACGAGAGAGAATATGGGCATGAATCGGATCTGGAAGGCAACTGACATATCACTCATGATATAAATCCACATTTAATTTAGCCCATATTGGAGAGAAATTTTTGTCACGCGTTCAAGCCGCACTGTCAAAATGACAAGGAGAGAGAGAGAGAGAGAGAGAGAGAGAGAGAGCGCAATGGCCTCTGTTCTGTGTAAATACATTTTATTTGGCTGAATTCTTTTACTCATATATGTACGAGGAAAAAAAGTTTTCGGAAGGTTTTAACAGATTAACGAGTCCAAAGCGCGCAAAAACGAATACAATTTCATACTTTTACAACAGGGCCTAGAATAAGGTTTTGTAACGTCTTGATGTTTTAGCCCACTAATAGGTTTAAAAACCTATAAATCCAGTTTACAGGAAAGTCTAAACTAAAAAAAAAATCATAGACTACAGCTCTGGTGGATTGTATAAAAATGAGACAAGTCCGCGTCATCCTCAACTTCTTCCCCATCGCTATCGTCACCTTCATTATCATCATTATTATCGTCATCCTCACAAGGAACAGTTATTTAGAGTGAGTGAATGAGAGAGAGAGAGAGAGAGAGAGAGAGAGAGCTCACCACCACCGGCCGCTGCTGTTAGCCGCCGCTGAGCTGGAGATGCGTGAGGAGAGCAGCAGCACGCAGGCTGCTTTCAGTGCGGTGAACAGCGCAAGACACTGCATGGCACCTTTAAGAGAGAGCAGTGTTAAACTACACGTTCCAGTGTAGAGTTAACATACACACACACACACACGTGTGTGTGTGTGTGTGTGTGT
>JAOTRN010000019.1:4290982-4304662 GCA_028566695.1 Bagroides melapterus
TACCCCCCCCCCCCCCCCCAAAAACAAAAATGCAGCAATAACAATCATTTATATCCCTATTACAAAATAGGCTAAGTGGACCAGTGTCAGAAGCTTGCGCGAGCGTGTGCAGTCACAGAAGTGTCTGTGGGTGGGTGGACTGGTGCATCAGCCGCTTATTGTTAATAGAAGTACACGCCTGCCTGCTGCTGCTGTTCGGGTTAATGCGCACATTTCCATCCTACGTACCTACCTTTGGCCACAAATATTTTTGTAAATAAATGCATGTTATTTACCCTTTTAATCCCGTGTTACACCCTTACAGAACAGGCACATTAATTTAAATTTACGCGTTCGTTCTTTAGCCAGTGTTTCACACATTATTTCCAGGTCGTGTATGCTTTTATTTTCACATCTTTTATTATTTTTCACGCGATTCATTAGTCCCACGTCCGAATTTTTTATGTGTAGTGCACATTTTATTGAAATTCTCATTGTTTTTTTTTCTCGTGCTATTAATTTATTTTTACAGTCAATATTTATTTTTACATATGCTCTTGCACGTTTCACATAATTATACCTGTTAAAATGTTTGCCACACGTAATCGCATACATTATTCAGTCACATGAAAAAATGAGCACACGTAAATAGTATTGTCATTTTTGCTTATTTGAGTCTGGTGATAATAAAAAAAATTACTTTAGCCTTTATGTTTCATTATATTTAATTACCCAATTATTTATTTAATCGGATATTAGATACATTCGGTCAATTAAGCGGAAAAGGATCAATCTATAGGCTGTTTCGCTACTGATATTGGCTTTGTGTAGTAAATGCTGTTAGATAAATACAGTATGCATCACAACTAATCTTCTTGCTTTAGGCATGTTACACAGTATACCTAGCTTATATTTAACAAAGCCTTAACGACTTTCAAACTCGTTTCTAAAATCATTAGTGCATTTAAATTCCTTGCTTAATAGTGTAACCGGATCCTTTCAATAGTTCAGTGGAAATCTGTGGAAATAGCCGCCCACCCGTGCATGGCCCCCTCCTCCAGCTTCTCCTCCTCCTCAGTGCAGTGCGCTCCTAGAGCTCACTACTCAACTCCGCACTGTAGTATTGAACACTGCTTCTCTCATATAATTCCCCGTTAATTGCTAATTATCGCCAAGGCGTTTTAATGTCCCGTCCGGAAAAGCGCTTCCTGCGATGGCTGTGTCCCATAAAGCTGCTCTGGGCCGAACGCTGATGCTGGCGCTCGCGCTCCTCTCACCTGCATTCACGTAAGTGCTAAAGGATGCAACTCCATGTTTTCATCTGGAAAGTTCCCTTTAACTTACGTCTCTCTCTCTCTCTCTCTCTCTCTCTCTCTCTCTCTCTCTGTGTCTTCTATATTTTGGAGGGAACCAGTTAGGGAATATCTGACAGTTTTGACCTTGTCGGGATATTTGGTTGGTCTCCACAATTTTACAAGAATTGTAAAAGGAAAAATAAAATTAAGCTGGCTTTTAATGTAAGTGTAAGCTAAGTGTAAGCTAGCTTTTATTATCTGCATTGTACAATCGTCTTTGTGTGAAATTCTTAATCCTTGCTTTACTCTTGATTGTTAGTAAGCCTGGATATTCACTTACTTAATCTGCACGACAGATAAAGATACATACAGATAACCTACAGAGCCTACATTTATTTATAAAGTATGTGAAGATGTTTTAGTTTCACCAGTGTGAAATCCAATGTGAGTGCTGTTTGAGCCATACTTATCACACACACACACACACACACACATTCATACTAATCAAAACCAGTAATGCACATGCCAGGGAATACTGCACTAAAATATCCTTTGTAATGCCATAGCCTTGACTCTATCTTGGGGGCTGGAGTGGGAGGAAACACAAGTTAAAGGTCATTAATAATTGCTTTTGAATGGTTCCAATTTTGGGCAAAATTAATGTCAATTAGTAGAGTGGAAAGTCCATGTCCATATAGGATTCCCATGTGTCGTGAACAATCTAAAAGCATTTTTAGATTTCTTTGTTTCTGTTTTCAAACCTTTCATTGATTAGAGGTTAAAACTAAGCTACCCATGATTGGCTCAAATGCTTTGCTCAGACATCCTTATTACAGATAATTAACCTTATTATGGGGATAGTAAATATACTTTTTAATACAAATTTTAGCAGACATATTTCTTTATTTCTATGTGTACTATGATTGAAATTTAGCCATAACAGGGATTGATGTCACATTTTTCCATTCACTGGACATCTGTACAATTCTGTAGTCTTTTCAGCAGCTTGAAATAAATAAAAGTACCTTTTGTAGGTCATTTAATCAGAACACTTTGTATTAAGTTCAAGTATATGAGAAGCATGTGGGTTCTTGAGCCTTTCCATCCATTAACCAGACAAAGCAGTAATCATTTCTGAAACAGAAAATATGGAGCTTTTCATCTGTGCCATACATCACAGTCAGAAATTATAGTGATCTCCCTCTGGAAGCGCTCCCATGTTGCTCTGTTGGTGAGTGTGATTAATTACTTGCCCTCTTTCCCAGTGTATTGTGCAACGACATCCTTGGCCTGAAGGTGGCAGGAGATCCAGTTTTGACCCCCAATGCAGTGTGTTTAAGACTGGCAGGATTGAGTAAGCGGCAGATGAGGTTGTGCGTCCGGAACCCCGATGTGACGGCCTCTGCATTGCAGGGCATACAAGTGGCCATTCACGAATGCCAGTACCAGCTCAAAAACCAACGCTGGAACTGTTCTACACTGGAGAACCACGGCAAGGTGCCACACCAAAGCACCATCCTCAACAGAGGTGAGTGTGGGGTTAATACTACAAAACTGAATGATTGGTGGTTGAAGTTGGAGTATTTGTCACCTTCCAGGGCAGAAAAGTTTCTAAAAATCAGTTTTCTTTTTCTTGAAATTCCAGGTAGATTGTTTCCTTCAGAACTTGCACAAATGGGGTCATTGTGTTGCTCATGTATAGTCTACAATAAATATCCTCTCTCTGTCTCAACAATAGGTTTCAGAGAGAGTGCTTTCTCCCTGGCACTGCTGGCAGCTGGTGTGGCTCACTCTGTGGCTTCAGCCTGCAGCATGGGCAAGCTGCGTGGCTGTGGCTGTGATGCTAAGCGCCGGATAGACGACGACAAAATCCGCCTCAAGCTAACTCAGTTGCAGCTACAGACACTGCAGAGGAATGGGTTAAAGCATACACCTGAGTTTAAAACAAACCACACAAAGCTACCCTCTTACCTACGCTCTTCCCATCCCGGTACACTACTCAAACCAGAGGAGCTCACAACACTGCAGGAGACCTGGGAGTGGGGAGGCTGTAGCCATGACCTTCGCTTTGGTGTCCGCTTTTCCAGGGACTGGTTGGACTCCAGAGGTTCATCTCGTGATATACATGCACGAATGAAGGTGCACAACAATCGAGTTGGAAGGCAGGTATGGTGAAAGGATGGAAACGTTCTTCCCAACTGGAAACAGTATTACACCTATGTTTTAGTAGAGTGTATTTATTACTGTCTGTCAAGGAAAAAGAAGAAGGAAAAAAGAAGAAAACCTTTAAAAAAAAAGTTTGTTTTTCTTTTTTTTCTATCTGAACTTGCCCTTTTAGTTTCACTTCAATAATAATTTAATAGTTACTGAATAATGTGCTTTAAGGTGAATAATTAAAATCAAAAGAATAACCATCTGTTAATAACATGATCTTAAAGGTCAACATAATTACCTATCATGAGATTTTTAACTGATCAATCATTACATTCAATTACTTTCCAGTAGCTCTCATTCCCACATCAGACATTTCAACATTTTTATTACAGCAACTATAAATATTTATTTTGTCTTCATATTTGTAACAAGAAGCACTATATAACAACAAAAAGCAGCTTACTTTAAGGGCAGGATTACTGACACAGATATCACTTTTTTTTAACAGATAGTGACAGACAACATGAAAAGGAAGTGCAAATGTCATGGCACCTCAGGAAGCTGCCAGTTCAAGACCTGCTGGTATGTGTCTCCTGAGTTCCGGCTGGTGGGTTCCCTGCTGCGACAAAAGTTCCAATCTGCCGTCTTCATCAATTCCCAGAACAAGAACAGTGGTGTGTTTAACCCACGTGTAGCAGCAGGGGCAGCCGGGTCGGAGCATGGCAGGCCTCGGCGGCTCAGTCTCTCCAGGGAGTTGGTTTACTTTGAGAAATCCCCTGACTTCTGTGAACGTGATGCATCCTTGGACTCGCCTGGCACTCAGGGCCGCATCTGCAACAAGAGTAGTCCAGGGATGGACGCATGCGACTCGCTGTGCTGTGGCCGCGGACACAACATCCTGATGCAGACGCGCAGTGAGCGCTGCCACTGCCGCTTCCACTGGTGTTGCTACGTGCTGTGTGATGAGTGCAGGGTCACAGAGTGGGTCAACGTGTGCAAGTGAACATCTTTCTCCCTTGACCTAATCATCGGCTGGAGACATTGGACAAGTGGGGGCGAAAGGCATAAGCCTTCGTCTCTCACACCAAGTGTGTGTTCAAGAGTATCAATTTAGCCACTTCTCCTTTCAGCCCTCTCATCTGGGTTCCATTTGCTTTGTGTGGCTGTTGTTATTCTCCAAATGCCAAGTCAACAGACTGAGGAGAGGAGTGACTCATGTCATTTGTCTTTGTTTCCCCTGTTTGGGCTCTTCAGCCATGAAAATGCCCCGAACGCCATCTGTGTTCTTCACAATAACGAGGCACAACAGCAGGAATGCATTACTGCTGAAAAGGAAAGTCAATGCCACCATATACAGTTATGTGTATATTTGGAAATGTGCGCTTAATGAAATGATCTCTCCATGACAAATCTTTGCAAGTTGTGCTTATGTTCTTTTATATGACAAAACTGGTACCATAAGCCAGGCAGTTTCAGAGAGAATAGAAAATGTGCCTTTTTTGCCCACTTGGTTGAATTTACTGTAAAACCAGGATGGCTGTGAAGTGAATATAACCTGTATCAATGGCGGATGGACATTAACGACTTGAATGCTTGTGCTTCCCAAAGTTTTGCCTTCAATCTGATTAGAAACAGCAATATTTAATCTCTGTTGGGATCTGCTTTACTGTATTTGAGACCAAAATTCAAGATACTGCAATGAATTAAACATTGCATATGGCCGTATGTAGAAAATTGCAGAAAGGATAATCATCTTCCAATGACACGTTTGTTTTTTTTTACGTCTTTAACTTTTATGTAAATTATGTTTTGTAAGAGTAATTATAATATGACATGAATTGTCCCTTTGTCCCCTTCAGAAAATGGTTCTGTGTTCAAATTTACTTCAGAAAGCTATTGTTTTTGGCAGGAGAATTCATGCTGGAAGTTTTGTTCTTGTACAGTGGCTCCAGAACCAAGAATGTGTCTAGAGAACTGAGATGAATGATAAATTCAGGAATTAATCAGTATCTTGCAGAGCGTGGCTCAAAGCGGGCAGCCTGGTTTCCTTCGAGGCTGACGATCATAAGAGTGAACAAGATTGAAGAGGGGAATGACACCAGATCAGCTGTATGAACTTAACAGCTAGTTGACACTGCACCATGTGACTCTGAGGACATTTGGTGCTTGTTTTGCATCTGTCACTAAAACAAGACTGGAAGGAACTCTGTGCTTTAACTCAACACAGACCCACTAATGTCAAAGCAGTACTGAGCTGTTGGACAGTGCACGCTTCGAATGCTGTAAAAATGTGAATAAACTATATGCTATTTTATAACATTCATCACTTATATTGTGGTTTATGCCACTGCAGGTCTGGCTGATCAAAGTGGATTGTTCGACATGTCCATGACACTGTCAGGCTGACCTTGTGTGGTATTTAGCATCACAGTCAAGTAGACAGAGTGGTGTAGAATGATAAAGTGCTGGATCTCTGGTTTGCATTTCTTCATTCCTGTATCATTTCACCCTGGAGCTGCTGCAAAAGGGAATTTCCTGTCGCTGTTTCTCCCATGTGTGAGACAGAGAGGCTCAATAGCTGTGGACCCCTCCTCCCACCCTGGCAGCACTGCGCAGCCACTTACACACACAAAGCAGCATACTGACAGCATCTAGAATAATGACAACCAGATACTCCAAAATCAAAAGGAGACTGGGGAAAACACAGGGTTCAGATCTGATACTGGGTACGAACGTTGTTCAATTTGCCACCAAGGAAGATCTATGTAAGGGCAGATAGACACACAGATAGGTAGATATTTTGATAAGTACATTCACATTGCCTGTACAGTACATCAAAAGGGAGGGACACGGCTGCAAACATCTGCTTCTGGGCTCGGTGTCCAGCCTATCCTTATGCTTTTTTGATGTGGGACAAGGATAAAGAGAGAAAGGCAGAGAAAAAAAACAAGGAGCCAGCTACCCAGAACATCAAAGCGATCGCCTCAACGTGCAAGTCCTCATTAGTTCTGCAAGCCTAACCAACCCGACTTGTGATTGTGTTTGCCGGGGTTCACTTTGGCAAACACTTCAGAGGAAAGGTTCCTTTAAATTATAACTCCCACCCCCACCACAAGCCGTACGCACTGTAAGTCCCCTGCCATAACCCCCACAAACTCCCAATGCCCAGAATCACCACGCGCTCCCCCACTCACCACTCCACCCCATAATCTGGTGTGCAGCTGCAAACATCTGCTCTGGGCTCACTCTCCTCTCCGAAACCGCCAAACTGATAAACACATCTATCACAGAGCCTCTGACAGACGGTGCAGCATGTGAAACGACACTGGAAAAGACACTTTTGATTACATCAGAGAGATGTTTATTCAGGCACTGATGATTCTCTTTAAGTAATGTGCCACTGTGTGATTATGCATAGGCTACTAGTTTACAGTCGCCTGCAAATACTTATTTAAAATCTTGGTTCAAATGTATTTAGTCATAAAATGACAAAAAAAAGTATATCTACATCTATATTTCTTAGTAATTTATTGCATGGAACACCCTGTAGATAATTATATCCTCTATTAAAATCAAATGTATTGCAATACATTGTAAATATATTTCAAAATATATATTGAATATATATATATATAAAAAAAAATTTTTTTTAAAAAATCACTCCGTATTTTACAAGTTCCATCATCAGGCTCTATAAGGTTTCACAGCAAATCCTTAAAAAAAAGTCCACACAAAGAGGCTCTTTTGCTCTCCTTCTAATGACTGAACACACTTCAGCCTGCCAAGTCTTGTCATTATTTATTTATTCAGTTCAGTCTTGGCTGAATAATTAAACACAGTGGATATGTCTGAGTCTATTTGCTTCAGAGATGACCTACTGCATAGATTTTGTTCTATAAAACCCACTACTTCCAACAGGCTAAATATACAACCTTTACACACAAAAATTGCACCAGGCTGAAATGTTTATACAATTTTGATTTTTTTCTATTATTGCTATAATGAACACATTGCCACAAACCATTTCAGGTCCTCTTAAAATTTAAATGCGTCCTGATTATCATCCTTTACGTGTAATTAACAACACGGATGCAGAGCCATCACTCGAATGATACGCCGCTTTGGTTTTCTCGCGAGATCATAAAACAACGAAGCTCTAGCCCTGCATTGTGCGTGCAATCCTGTTATCGCGAGACTTGCGCGAGGCTGTTAGACTCGTCCGGCGTCGCTGTCAGAGGTGAGTAGCTCAAACCGTATGTTTAATTTAAATAGGATGGATATGAATTGAGACGCTTCCTATTAACATACTCGTATGTTTTATTAGGTAGGATTATAAATAGCAGAAGAAAGGAGAGTGAGGGTCTGTTTGCACCATACCGGTAGGCTGTTTAGGCCACTAGAGCTGTCATAGCACAACATGAGGAAAGGTGTAAAATTTTGGCGATTTATAAAATCTAAAAACAGGTTGTCTACTGGGTGTAAAGACGGTAACGTGTTAAAATATCGACTAACAATAAACTGTTGTCATTTTTATAATTAACAATGTCCTATCAAGCTTTGTAGATTTATTTTTAGCCTTTCAGACTGCTTTCTGGTACTGGAAAAGCTTCAAAAACCTTTCAAATGTAATAACTTCAGATTCAGAATCAAACAGTCCCCGTAGTGATTCCCATAAAGGTACACATTTTATACATTTTTAATGCTTATCTGTTATCTAGAAACGTGGATATAGAGTATATTTAAAGGCTTTTAAGGCATATAATCGAGTTTTTAGAGTAAAAAATATTTTTGGTACCCTACATCAGTGGTTCTCAAAGTTGCGTCTGAGGATCCCCAGCGATCTGAGATTATTTTACAGTGGGAAACCATCACAGGCTAGATTGGAAACCATAACAACCCAACATTATCATGCTTGTGATTATTATTGAGTTTTCGTAGTTATTTTTGACTGGTCACTTGAATGAAATAAGTTTAATCCAAAGCTCAACATCTGAAAAATTCTGTAGTCCTGTAGTCTCTAAGATGTATGACTCAAACAAATAACAAAAATATTACTGTAGACAGTTAATTAATGGGCCTAACATTCGTATTTAGAGGACTTCTCTGAAACTGTAGTGCCTGCACTACACACAACTTTCCAGGTAAGAGATTCACACTAAGGGTACCACCCCAGCAGCAAGGAAAGGTACAGAAAAAAGTTATCCTTTTGTCTGAGTATATAGCCTGTAATGTAGAGGCCAGTTTCGCTTCTTGTGTTCCTTTTATCCACATGTATTATAATTTAAAAAAAAAAAAACCTTCATATAAACATCCACCATATTTTCCATTCTAGTAACACAGCTAGCCTATCTAGTTACTGGCTGTCCTGTTAGACAAAAAAAATGAAGTAAAATCACAGCAATTCCATTTTGTCAGCGTATAATTCAATGCAAGCAGAAGGACTTCAGTGTTCTTTAGTTTAAAGAAATAGCCTCAGAGCTCAGGCTCATCGTGGTGACACTATTATGAGTCATATGAGGCTCACATTTTGGGTCATTTCTTACTGTAAAGATTAAGACAGCGAGTAATAATGTTACACTAAATCATTCCAGATGAGCTCACTGCTCTTTTCTTGCACTTCTGTTGCTATGGTGATCAGTAATGCTGCTCAAAAGGACCAAAACTTGAAATGATTTGTGGCCTTACATTATTGTTTTAGCATATTTATCCAGCCATATACTATCATCAGATATACGTGTTCTTCTGTCTCATCATACTTGCAACGTTTTTATTGAAACCTTATCGTCATGCAGGGCTGCTTTTTTTTTTCTAAGCCGTTTTTAGGCGTAGAAAAATCCTCTACACAAGATTTTTGGTTTACGCAGTCCTTTTGCTTTAGAACATTTGTACACATTTTTTCCTCCTTTAGCAGGTTGTTAATGGCAGTAAATGGGGTCATCTGTGTCCTGCTTGCACAAATAGCTAACTTTGCCATTAAAGCTGCCTAACTGAAAACCAAGCTGTAGAGCTGACATCAGGAAAAATTGATGCCTAGTACACCACATTATAAAGTGTGGTCATCCCAGTTCAAGAAGTAAAAGGTCTAACCAATATAACCTTGCGTATGTGCTTTCTTTATTCTGTCTTACCATGTTTGTGTTCTGTGCAGTAAAATGATTTTGCAAACAGTTTTCTTTTCGGTCTTTTGGTAATTCCTGCGTAATGAGAAAATAAATCTTTTAGTTTAAAATTTCAGGACTGTTAAGCAGTTTGCATAGTTTCATGATTTGCTCATTATCAATATCTATATTTACCCTGGAGCTCCCTGGTGTGAAGATCCCCAGCAGTGTAAGACAATGGGCATTTAAATTTCTGAGCTAGTCCATGTATATTTGTGAGCTCATATTTAAGCATTCTTTATTTATTTAACAGAACTTTACTTATTTTACTCATTCTGTGTAAATGCAGTTATATCAGCAAGACAGTAAGAAATTTAGTGATACACTAAAACAAAAAAATCTATATGAATATGCTTGTATTATATGTTCTATTAAAAAGATTTCATTTGTTCGAAAGTTTTCATGTGTCTGAAAACAGAACTTTGTAGGTCTCTGTGTAATAAGGACAGTATTTGACATCTTATTTTAGCAGGACTGTGGCTCTACAAATGAATATTTGACATAAGCTCATGATTGCTATTTAGTAACTCTTCATCTGATATCTTTTTTTTAAGGAAAGGCCAGCCAGCTGCCATGGGGAACATTTTTGGCAACCTCCTAAAGAGTCTCATAGGGAAAAAAGAGATGCGGATTTTGATGGTCGGCCTGGATGCAGCTGGGAAAACCACAATCCTGTACAAACTGAAGCTAGGAGAGATAGTCACAACGATTCCCACCATCGGTACATTCAATTCTCAGGGAACATAATCATATTCAGTATATCTGATTAATTAATACATCTTTCTCGAATGAATTTTTTTTACCTTTTCTTTTAAGCAGAGACTCTGTTTAACATTTTTTCAGGGTTTAATGTGGAGACAGTGGAGTACAAGAACATCAGTTTCACAGTGTGGGATGTCGGTGGTCAGGATAAAATCAGGCCTTTGTGGCGACATTACTTTCAAAACACACAGGGTGAGTTCATTGTACTTGCATACCTCACATCATTTCTACATCTTGTACAATCCTATGAATAATTACCAAGACTAATCTATACAATTTTATATCAAGCATATTATAACCACCGTTTGTGTGTAATAAAGTAACAGAGTGCTTTCTTTTTCATTATAATTTAAATGCACATATGGCATGTGATGCTTGTGTGTATAACATTGTTAATGGAGCATAACACGAATTACATCTGAAAATGTAAAATACTAACACAAAAAAAAATCTACAGAGTAATTCTAAATTATTATTTCAAATAACACTGACAGTGTATAGAAACTTGGCGTGTAATTTCATTGGCAATTTTGAGAATCTGCCACTCTGTATTTGCTCAGGCCTGATTTTCGTGGTGGACAGTAATGATCGAGAGAGGGTGAATGAAGCCAGAGAAGAGCTGATGAGAATGCTAGCTGAAGATGAACTGAGAGACGCAGTGCTGCTAGTGTTTGCCAACAAGCAGGCAAGAGGCTTCCCCCCCACCCCCCACCCCCCCATCTAAAGATGCCATTGTTCAAGTCCCAGACAAAACTTTTTTACGGCTGTCAAAGTTTCCTAGACATTTTTTTTCATGTTGCTCACATGATGGCACATTTTCAAATTTCTACTACATCAGGGATTTGTTCTAAACACATGCAATAGAGATACAAATATGAACAAGTGGGAGGTTATTCTTTTATACAAATGTGAGCTAATCATTGCAGGACAAAGGAACAGTACATCCCTGCTGAATGTATTTACCGCATTCATTCATTCCTTTGTTCTTAGTAATCGTTGGTCAGGGTCTATTTATACTATTTATTTATACTATTTTATATTTTGGGAAATATTGCAGAAAGGAACAAACAAAAAAGATTAACTGTGGAAGCAGGATTCAAAATGAAATCGGCCATGAACTCAAGCGATGTAACTGAGGTTGAGGAATTGTCAGAGCCAGAATTCAGACACCATGGTGACAGCGCTGTTATTTATTTATTTTGTTCCCAAGGGCATGGATGTAAGATTCTGATTTAGTAAAAAAAAAACAACAGAAAACGAATCCACTTTGTGCCTTATGCAACTCCCACAAACATACTAATTCATATAAGTAGTCATATTAGTAATCATCAATTTTCAGTGTCCTATATTTTCACTTTGTGTATTTCTGCAAGCAATTCCACCATATTCATGTATATCAGTTCTTCCCATCCACTTTAGATCGAATATCAACTGTAGCTAAAATATCAACTATCCCCATTTGAGACATTTGAGAGCTTTACTCCTGTCTCACCCACTTTTCTCTTCACCCTGGTATGTAGGATCTGCCAAACGCCATGAACGCAGCAGAGATCACAGACAAACTGGGTCTTCACTCACTTCGCCACCGCAACTGGTACATCCAGGCCACTTGCGCCACCAGCGGTGACGGTCTGTACGAGGGCCTTGACTGGTTGGCAAACCAGCTCAAGAACAAGAAGTGAGGCGAATCTGTGGACAGCTGAGCTGCAGGTCTTAAGGGAGCACCAGTGGGTTTCATTTATTGCGTTTACAAGATGAGACTGGAGAGAGCAGGCAGATTCAGAGTCTAGCTGTGTAGCCTGTACTTTTCACACTTTGTAAAAATGTCACTTTAAACCCCTTACTCCCATTCTGATGATATATAATGATAGGAAATAAGTAGCACGTCTCATTTTTTTCTGTTTTGTTAGTGGCAAGAAACAGATTGAAGGTGTGAAAAGAAGTGATTCAGTATTCAATAATAAGAGATTATGCTGAATTTTGTTATTACTGTGGTATACAGTCTGTAGGGTTAAATGCAGGTCATTTAAACTATTATAATGGGCTGCCCAGATGGCTCAGAGGTCTTAGGTATAGGAAATAAAATGAAGTGAACATTCTTTGGGGGACCGATCGAACAGTGCTAGACATGTATCTATTTTATATGTTTTTGCTAGAATAATGCTGTTGAGGTTTAACAGTAACATTCTGTGTTTTATTAGCATTTAGATCTGTGGAGAAACCGTATTGCATTTTGACTGCTTGCGAAAATTGCAACTGTTTTGATCGGAGCTCCGTGAGTTTGTGCACAGATAGAAGACATGATCACGACTCATGTTTTGTTTTCTTTTTCTTTTTTCATTTTTTGTTTGTTTGTTTTTGCATGAAGACATTGACTTGATACAGAATGATACAATGGCTGCACATTACTTGAATGAGTTACGTCTCAGTCAAAACACTTTATTGTTTTTGCATGTTGTTTCCCTAGCATGGTAGCGTGTGCTCTGCTTTTTCATTAAATCTGTTGCATGTGTTTATTAGAAGCTGTGCATTAGACAGGAGTAGCTCTCTGTAGCTCCATCAGTGGTCTTCCTGTTCCTTGAGTTTGTTAGAGCGATTAGAAGCGACTGTATTTATTTATTTATTTATTTATTTTTAATCTCTCATCACATATTGGTGGATATTTATTGTGTTTGTTTTTTTAAAGCATTGTCCATCATTTTTGTAGCGACACTGAGATTTTAATGGTTTAATAAAACATTTCACGCAACAATGCAGTGTTATAACACAGCATCCCACAATACCTCAACTTGTCTGTCTGCTCAACTGTTTACTTCCTCACTGAACTGCCCAAAAAAAACCACTTGCTTCTGAACTTACTGTTACTTTTCACTTATACATTCTCAGCCATTGCATTCATGACACCGCAGTGTTTTTTTTTTTCTTTGTTTATTTATCAGTGACTTTTTTATTATTTCAAAAATACACAGTGAGCAGCTGAACCACTATTTATTTGTACCAATTGTGCAAATCAGGTTCGAACCACTTACTAATTAACATGTTGCAAAGATGATTAACTGCCATTAATACGATATCTACCTGTGTGAATATACCCAATAAATTGTTGAACAAAATTATCCAATAAACTATCTGTGAATAAAAACACATTTGTTTACTCTGGAGAGAGATTTGCATGACATAAAATAGATTACAATATTTACAACTATTGTTGTCTAAATATAAAATGTTTTACAAACTGGGGTGTAAAAAGATATTTTTAGATATATTGTCCATGACAAAAGCATACAAAGGCATGATTCCAGTGATATGTCAGACATGTTAATTGATTTTAT
>JAOTRN010000019.1:4304762-4318927 GCA_028566695.1 Bagroides melapterus
TTTAGATATATTGTCCATGACAAAAGCATACAAAGGCATGATTCCAGTGATATGTCAGACATGTTAATTGATTTTATTTATTATTTACCAGGTTATTCGTAGCATTCAGTTTGGGGGCCATGGAACCGGGTTACCATGTAGTTAATTATAAAATGTGCCTCTTTATCATAATAACATTGTGTGACACCACAAAAAGCTATAAATCTTGTCTTAAAGTATGCTGCCATGGATACAGAAAGAGTGGCTATATACCTGCACTTCTCATTTCATTTTAAACCTTTTTTAACTACTCTCTCTGCCAACATTAATCACTAACTTGGAAAATTCTAGCAGTGGGAATTGTGAAAATCCTCTCACCAAGGTGCCCAGTGTCTAGCCTTCTCTGTTTTTTCTGGCTTATCCCACACACACACACACACACACACCTCCCTGCTTGCCCTCACAGAGTGTCTCCAGGGGTGTGACAGCAGTATGTGGGTCAGGGCAGCTCACTCCGGGCTGCCAGCCCCCAATGCCCCCTGCAGGTGGTGCACAATAGCGGCACCGCGGCGGGTGCCATTGCTGGGATTCCCTTTCGTAACCGGGGCGCTCTCGGCCAGGGCACAGACACACTGGCAGCAGTGCAGCAATCAATTCATCAATGCATGATGGGAGCACGGGGTGCTGAAGCTCAGCCAGCCCACCCCCATAGCCAGACCCTGGCCACCAGCGCTGAGCCTGCGATACAGACCTGGAGTGGTGTGTTATTGCATGGAAATTCAGATCGTTTAGAGGGCAAGGGGGGCCAGCATGGAGCTGATTGCTCTAATAGTACTGCAATATTCCACTTTAACGATCGTTGAGGGTTAAAGAAGCAGGATGAATTAGCAGACCTAGGGGTAAATGTGTTGGATTGCACAAACTGAACTGATTCATTTGACAGTAGGGTTCACAATATTTCAAAGGTGGTACATGTTTTGTCAACAAGCTTAATTTGATGGTGATGTAAAATATGTTACATGAAATAAAAAACCATCACATATAAACTGTCAAATGTCTCTTTTACCCACAGTGCTTTGAATAATCTGAATCTGTTAAAAAGTTTGCCTTATGAACAGCAATGACAAAAAAAATTATTTGATCTTTCAGTTGAACTCAGTTTTATTTTTGAAAATGTTGCATCAACATTTAGCGTGCACAAAAATAAAAATTTTAAAGAGATTACCAAATTTGAACAACAAATGAAATAAAAAGCATTAGTAAAATGAAAAATAGAAAATGAATGTTGCACTGTATGCTGTGTGATAAAAAAAAAAAAAAGAAATACATAATAGAACTGTGTACTTAACTGTACAGCATTTTGTAAGAATTCAAGTATTAGGATTCATGTTATATTGGGTGTGTGTGTGTGTGTGTGTGTGTGTGTGTGTGTGTGTGAAAGTGGTAATGAACTTAAGAGTACTTTTGATAAAGCTCCAGCTGGTGAATATCAAAGCTAGTAGTGTTAAAATACTACAAGATAGTTGAACTGCACTTAAGATCTATTAAGGCATTTCGTGTGTATTCCATATAATATAACATTAGGTTTACAACGTGCTAAAGTTAATATTGTAAATGGTTTTAATATGATATACTGCCATACTGATGGATAGATCTTTACCTTCAGGTCATGTGTTCTCAGGGAGCTGCTATATTACTGCCTATTAACAGTTCTGCAGTGCTAATACCGCCACATTGTGGAAAGATTGACACACGACATGTCTCAAATATATTTTAGGGATTTTTTTTTTCCCATACTGAGAATACCACACATTATAAACAAGCTGGTCGTTTACGGTAGAAAAGCAGGGTTTATTTATTTGCTTGTTTGCCATAGACGAATCTTAATCTTAGACGAGTCTTGAACATGAACAAGTGCAGTAGCTACATTTCTCCTAAGGATAACATGCCTTCAAGTCATAATTTACTTTATTCATGTTATTATAATACATTTAATATAACATTACATTATATTTAATTTAATATAACATTACATGTTAAATCATTAATAAAATAACGATTGAAGAAACTGTACTTATACTGTATAAAGTCTTCCTGAAGTGAACAGAGAACATTAGAGACGTAGGACTGATTTTTTTTTTTTTTTTTTTTTTTTTTTTTTAAAAAAAAATGAAGAAATTTTTGGTTATTTGGTTGATTAATTTAATATATATAATATAAAAGATTTGATTTTAACGAATTAAAAAATTTACTTTGGTTACAGTACATTTGAATAATAGCTAAAAATTGAATCTCCATAAAAAGCTTTAGAAGTAAATCCTTATTGGAGCTTAATAAGTACAATTTTATAGCGTCGCTAAATTTACAAGATAGTTTAATGTAAAAATTACAAATATTCTGTAAAAGAAATACTACAAAAGAAAGCTATATTATTAATGTCGTGTAGTCAGGGATGGTGAACGAGTTGGGCCCGTTAATCCGAAAAAGCTAAACCGATATTGTTCCTTCTACTACAGACAGCGGTCGCTGCACGGACAGTGTTGACATGGATAACTCTCTACCGCCAATGTTTATGTACTAAATTGGATACAATTGCTGTTTTTGCACTTCGCCTGACACATTGTGGTGCAGTTTTGCTTAAAATATTCACAAACCTCCATTTTTAGCCAGCCAAAAAAATGCAAATATTACGAATAGAACGCGTGGTAATATTTGTAAACTAGGCCTTGCGACGCCTCGGTTTTTCCCAAGGACTCCATACGGCATGACGCTTCTGGGCCTCGTACACCAGCGACACTCCACACTCGGTAAGACCCGACAGCGACTGCGCCTTGTACGCGCTTTGTCTCTTGCAAGACCTTGACAGTTACTGTTACTTGTTTTCAGCCGAGATAAAGTAGTAGTATATAGTCTGACTTTCAGTAGTCTTGGTGTAAAAGTTGCAGAGCTAACTTAAATGTGAAACATAAACTTAGCTAGCGCGGCTAATTAATAGCTTAACTTACGTCAGTGCGCAGTATTAGCCTGCTAGCTGTACAAGCTAGCTATGTCAGTTTCTTCGCCCTAGTGTTTAGCTAGCTAGAAAAGTCTTTTAACTATTTAAACTGTACTCTAGAATCCAATATAGATATAACATTCAGGTGCATGTGTGTGTATATATACATATGTACCTCAATGTAGTTAGCATATACTACTACCGAATTGCCAAAATGCTAATTGCTTGCTAGCTGGGTTCCTCGTATTTATTGTTTACGTTAGCTCGAGCCATAACTGTAAGCTGGTTAGCTACATAGATCTATTTGTAGGTTACATAAACGAGTATCTGTTTCAAATATAAATGCATATAAGCTTACTGCACTACAATTGTGTTTTAGTTGTACTTGTCCTTGCAGCTTTTAATTGTTTTATTGATGGTTACCGTCTCACGCACGGTCCTGTTCTAATTTAGTTATTAATGAACACATAGCTGACTGTGCTAGCTAGCGCATGGACAGAAGTTCCAGGTTCGTACAACTTCTTCATTAAAATTGAATTATAAAAACTACAAATGTTTCTAAGTCGCAAAACCTCTGTAATACGTTATAATAATTACGTCTCCGTTCTAATCAGAGGCTCGCGTGTGTTTCAGTGAGTTTTGTAAATGAAAGCAGACAAACAGCTGATCAGCTCAATGTTTATGTTCCTTTTCCAGTGCTTGTGGGTGTAGGGTACGTGTAAATTATTGAATCACATGCAGTAGAGCTTGAGGGAGAACTGGGCGTACACGATCTTTAATGATGTTTCGTTACTTTCTCAACAGGTGCTAAATAGTGGCATGTACCAGATGCTGAATTCATCTAAAGTTGTGAGGGAACCCCAGCTTTGTGATTTGCCTTCATTTGTATAACACATTTCAGTTTATCTGACTCAGCAAAGCCTGACAGAGCGAAGTGGGATATTGAAGTGGAACTGGGAATACTGAAGTTCCACTCCTGAAAGCATCAGATTTACTATCTCTAGTGCTGAAATAGTCAGTCCACATCTTCATCATGGCCTCCGTTCCAGTGTATTGCTTGTGTAGGCTTCCTTATGATGTCACACGCTTCATGATCGAGTGTGATGTTTGTCAGGACTGGTTTCATGGAAGGTAGGTGACATCTTGTATTTAACATTTTAATCATAATCAGACGTTAATCTGTATCAAGCATGTCTTACAGAAGTACTGTTTTGACTATAGCTGTGTTGGAGTGGAAGAAGATAAAGCAGCAGACATTGACTTGTACCACTGCCCTAACTGCCAAGTGACACATGGACCTTCTGTCAGTAAGTATGCTTGGTTCCCCTGCGTATTTTCTATGCGTAACTCGTAATTTATTCCCATTTTTTCCACCCAAGCTAATTCATCTCTGCTGCTGTTTCTCTTCTAGTGCGTAAGCGGCGTGGGAGTTCTAAGCAGATTGATGGTTCAGGAGGCAGGAGAGATACAGGACGACCTGTGAAGACTGGGAGTGCTCAGTTTGTTCGTGAGTTGCGCAGCCGCACTTTTCCCAGGTAAATTGTCTTCATTCATTAACCCTTATTATCAGTCCTGAGAAATCAAACTAGGGATGTGCAAAAGTACACATTTTCAAAATAGATTAGTAGTTTCTGTATAATTTTGCTGTCTTAAAGCCTCCACCTATGTGTGACTGACTAGTTGAAGAGTAAAAGTCTCACGTTTCATCATGGAATGAATTTCTGGTTTCTAATTTTTGAGTGTACATGTGGTTAAATCATATCATGAGGCAATCCAGATAAAGGAAATTACCAGTTGTAAATGCTTTCTTATTTTGGGTTTTAGTGCTGATGAGGTCCTGCTGAAGCCGACAGGAGCTCAGCTCACAGTGGACTTTCTGGAGGAGCGCTCCTTCAGCGTTCCAGTGCTAGTCTTGAGGCGGGATGGGTTAGGAATGAGTCTGCCTCCTCCATCGTTCTCTGTTTCCGATGTTGAGCACTTCATTGGTAATTAGCATTAAGCAGTTCAGTGCTGTTAACTAGGGTCAGATAAGCTATATGGCCATTTTATTAAGTGTTGCTTATGTGCATTCTTCTGTTATAGGAAGCGATAAAGAAATTGATGTGATTGACGTGATACGTCAGGCAGACCTGAAGATGAAACTTGGGGATTTTGTCGAGTACTATAATAGCCCCAACCGTGACAGAGTGCTCAATGTGATAAGCCTGGAGTTTTCAGACACCAGGTATGAAACTTCTTATGGTATCTAATGAAATTTATGATATTTAGTATAGTAAATATTTATTTCACTGAACAGTACGGCTCCCCACAGCTTGGCAACAAATTCCTATATAGATCTGTGTTTGTGTGTGTCCATGAATGTATTTATTGATTCAAATAAATCAAATACATTTGTTCTAATGGAAGTACACACACACAAAACCAAATGTGATTTAAATCCTAGTTAAATGAATATTTATGCTAAATTAAGTTTTTAATTTGTACATGCTGCAGAATAAAACAGCAATTTTGCAGGAGCATCATATTTGTGTGTGTCCTAGGTTGTCTAACCTCGTAGAGACCCCAAAGATTGTGAGGAAACTATCATGGGTGGAAAACCTCTGGCCAGAAGAGTCTGTGTTTGAGAGGCCAAATGTGCAGAAGTACTGTCTGATGGGGGTGAAGGACAGCTACACTGACTTCCACATTGATTTTGGAGGAACCTCGGTGTGGTACCATGTACTACGGGTGAGACACATTTATTTAATTATAGTGAAGGAGTTGGATTTTCAAACCTTAAACCATTTCATGTGTCCCATATAAATAGTTTTAAAGTAATTTAGAAAATTGCTGTGTGTTTTTTGATTCAGGGTGAGAAGATTTTCTACCTTATTCGTCCAACACCTGCTAACCTGGCACTGTTTGAGCGCTGGAGCTCCTCTTCCAATCAGAATGAGCTCTTCTTTGGGGACCAAGTGGACATGTGCTACAAGTGCTCACTCAAGCAAGGAAACACTCTTTTTATTCCCACAGGTATAAAGTATTATTTTGCTGTGTACTTTTCTGAGACCTTTTTTTTTTTAATTAATCCAAAGTTATTTGACTTAATCTTGATTCAGTTCTAGTTTCTCCATAGTGAATGTTGACTTATACTATAGAGCAGTGAACATTTTCTTATTAATGCAGTTGTTCAGTTCCCTTGTAGAAACTATTAAGTAGGCCCTAAACTATATATTTAAAGGGTAAAAAAAATTGCATTTTATTTAACACATTAAATAGAAAAAGGTGTCTTCTGGTATTTTGTCTTCCATTAGGATGGATCCATGCAGTTCTTACTCCTGTTGACTGCCTGGCATTTGGTGGAAATTTTCTTCACAGTCTCAACATCGACATGCAGCTTCGGTAAGGTGTTAATCTAACTCGTTCAAATATTTAGTTGGGTTAAGGTGAAATCAATAACTGGTGATATTCTGTGTCTTTCTCAGAGCATATGAAATAGAGAAGAGACTCAGCACAGCAGACCTGTTTAAGTTTCCTAACTTTGAAACTGTGTGCTGGTATGTTGGCAAGCACCTCCTTGACACTTTCAGAGGTAAGACATTTGTCAAGAAATTTAAGTACTGTTTAGGATGAACATATAGAGCACTGCCTTTCTTTACTGGCTATATTGCAACAAAAAATTAAGCCAAGGAAGGTTATTTAGTGTAACTTAGGGTAAAGGGATCATTTCTACTGGGATCACTGAAGCTGAACCAATTACAGCTCTTATGTTGCTGTTTGTTGTTATTTAGGTCTGAGGGAAAATCGACGGCATCCTGCTTCTTATCTGGTCAATGGAGCCAAGGCTCTCAATAATGCCTTCCGTAGTTGGACTCGAAAAGAGGTAAACTCAGTAACTTAGAATTGATTTATTTTACAACTGCCGTAAATATTTTGGTTTTTTTTTAAATTATCAACAATTTTTAGAAAAACAGACTGACTTAACAACCGTGTTTGTTTTTGTTTTCTCTTCAAGTCCTTGTCTGAGCATGAAGATGAGATTCCGGAAACCATAAACACCCAGCAGCTGGTGAAGGATTTGGCTAAAGAGATACGACTTGTAGAGGTAAGGATCACGCTGTGTTTGGTAAAGGTGGAGTATAAATTCTCAATGATTTTTCTCCACCGAAGTATGTACATATTATGTTTATCGCTTGACAGGACATCTTCCAGCAGAATATAAATAGAAGTGGGGCTCCATTTGGTGGCTCACAGGCCCTTCCTCCTGCTCACCCAAAACCTCCATTAACCACTCCTCTCAACCCTGGGAGACCTCCAGGTAAAAAAAGAGGCCCTAAACCCAAGGAAGCACCCGGTGGTGGGGCCGTAGGACCTCCAGGGGTCAAGAAAAAAGGCCAGAAAGGGAAGGAGATGAAGATGGAGGCAGGAGAGCTGGATCTTCTGGAGATTCATACTAAACACACCCTGAAAAAATTTCAACCTGGAAATAAATCCAAAAATAAGAGCAAGGTAGCTTCCAAATCATGTAGAGAGACTTTAACAAATGCTTTGGGAATAGGGCATCTTGAGATGTCCTTCCTGTAGTTTGTCAGTTTTTCAGTATTTGTTTCTTTCCAAAAGGTGGATATGTCGGGAGGCTGTGTTGCAGACTTTGAAGGGAAAATAAATAAGAGCAAGCTTAAACTTGTTCTCACCAATGGCAAGATCCAAGGGTATGACTGGACTTTTATCAACTGTTCTATCTTGTTTGCACTGCTATTATGATGTTTTTTTATTCTATAACTCTCTGATTTCTTGGTCTTTTAGGAAGAAGGGGGGGTGTTCTGGTAGCACTAATGGAGCAGGGCGCACTGCTCAGTTCCAGCCACTAACAAGCAGCTCAGCTCTTTCATCAGACTTTGATTCTGAAGATGAGCTTCAAATAGATGAAAGTCCTCCTCCTCGCCGCAGGCCAGTTGTACCCAGCAAAAAGAAACTGGCTGGTAGGATAATGTGTTTTTTCTTTATAATGCGCAATTATTTCTGTTCATCTAGCACATGCTTAATATTAAAATATAAGCCAATATTTCTTTATAGTAGGTCTTCCCAGGAAACTACCACGAGCAAAACCATGCTCAGACCCACACCGTGTCAGAGAACCCGGGGAGGTGGATTTTGACATTGAGGTAAAACTGAGCTCTGTTCTTTTGTGTAAGATATATAAGATTCATATATTGCCTGGAGTAAAAAAAATTTTTTTTGTGTGTCACTCAGGAGGATTATACCACAGATGAAGAGATGCTCACTGTGCAGGGATTAAAGGCAGGAGCAGGGGGAATCTTGGACTTGCTTAAAGCTAGCAAACAGGTAGCTGGCTTGGACCATGCTGTCAGGTAAAGATTGATAACTATAATTTATAATGTGTAGTGAATTAAAATAAAATTAAGCACACTTTGATGTACCAGAAGGATTGACATTGATCCTGAAGAATATTGAGAAAAATGGGAACAAAATACAACTGATTAAATTTTTTTTTTATTGTTTCTTTTTTTGATTTGTAGTGAGGAAGCTCCAGCCTCTCCCAGTACCCGTGATGCCATCCAGGGCATGCTATCCATGGCCAATCCCCCTTCCTCTTCTTCTTCTTCATCCTCGTCTTCATCCTCTCCCTCCTCGTCTCCTTTGTCTTTGTCTGGAGGTGGTGAAAGGTTGGGGACAATGAAGGATAAAGCCAGGAGGGCTGTGTGGGTTGGTGGTGCAGAGAAGAAGAGTGAGAAGAAGACCATCATCCAGAGGCCAGGCAAGCGGCCCATTAAGCGACCTGCCAGGCACCTCAGTGATGATGACAGTCCTGATGAGCAGGAGACGCTGGGAACCTGTTTTAAAGACTCTGATTATGGTGGGTACAGAAGCCAAAAGCACACTCCCAGCTCTATTACTTTGTACTAGTGATAATACCAGTGTGAAATCTGGACTTCATTTTTTAGCTGCTCCTGGATAATGCTTATGAATTGAGTATTGTGTTGTGGTTGTAGCATTGTTTCTGGTGTTATATTGGCTTTTTACCTTTGTCACTCATTTACTTTTGTGCTCACATTCATAACAGCTTTTCTCATTCTGGTTTGAATTGTTTTATTTGAATTTTCTGTAAATGCTTCTATATATATTTTTTATTTTTTCCTTTCTTTAGTGTACCCTTCATTAGAGTCCGATGAGGAAGAACACACACTGAAGTCCAAAATGAAGAGAAAGAGAAACTGGGATGATACACCATGGAGTCCTAAAGGTACTAGACCACAGTAATAGCAATAGTATTCTAATAATTTTATTATGATTCTATACAATATACAATATAACACATAATTGACAAGATTTTCATTACTGCTTCCATGATATCAGCTCGTGTGACTCCTACCCTGCCTAAGCAGGAACGGCCAGTCAGGGAGGGGGCCCGAGTGGCATCTGTCGAGACTGGGCTTGCTGCTGCTGCTGCCAAACTGGCACAACAGGTGAGCATGAAGCAGCCAAGTAGACACTGGATTTGCAAAAAAAAAAGTGCTGTTTGCTGATTTTCTTTTTTGATATTAGGAGCAACAAAAGACTACAACAAAGAGAAAATACACAAAAAAGAAGATTCCTCAAGAGAAAGGGCATTCAGTAGCATCCCATTTCCAGATACAGCCAGACTCGGTGTCACCACCACTGCCCCCCGAGCCTCTGGTGGACTGTATCACAGAAGAGAGAAGAGGAGAGACGTACTCGGCCAGCCTGCTGGACCATGAATACACAGCAGGCCCGGGCCCATTTGGCCCAGGTGGCCCCAGAGGGAGTGCTGCTATGGCTCCAGGCGTTTTCCTCACCTCCAGACGACCCTCCCTCTCTCCGCAGAACAGCAGCAGCTATTCTCCCTCTGCTCCCTCACCTGCTGGGATGGCAAGTCCTGGGGCTGCTGGGGTAGGACAAGGTAAATGCAAAAGGCTCTTAACAGTGAGCCGTACAGCACAAATTCATATTGTTACAAATTTGTAGTGTAGATTAGCATGTTAAATTTGAAGAATTTTTGTATTTTCTTCAATTCAACGCATGGACAAAGATCAAAAGTTATATATTTATTTATTAATTTAAGATTTATCTATTTATTTTACATTTGTCAATTTTTGGGCATATCTGTATAACTATATACCTCATTGATCAGCCTACCAGTCTGAATATTCTAATGATCCAAAAAGCAAAATCAACAGATTTCCACAAAATTCATGTAGTCACTGTTTTATTGGTAATTAAGTGTTTAAGACATTTGACTACTGATTGTAGCATTGAGAGTTCAAATCTGAGTGATGTAAGGCTGCCACCAATGGGCCATTGAGAAATGAGAAGTCGTTCTGGAAAAGGGCATCTGCTAGATGCATTAAATGTAATGACTAAAAGTGCCTCAAATTCAAATTGGTGGGGGAAAAAAGGCAAATAATAATTTTCTCTCCCTACAGGGAAACGCCCAAAGAAAGGACTTGCCACAGCTAAACAGAGACTGGGAAAGATTTTGAAAATACACCGCAATGGCAAACTTCTTCTGTAGAGATCACTGGAAAGGTGAGATGTGGTGGTGATCTGCGGAGAAGAAGGAGAGTGAAGGGACAAACATGGAGGAAAAGGGCTGAAGGATAATATTGTTGGAGAACAAAGAACAGACTGATTTTTTTTTTTTTTTAATATTATTGTGATCTGTTTCATGTAAAATATTCTTTTCAACATTTGTAAGCTCAATACCTCTTTTTAGCATTTTGCATTTTTATTACCCTTTTATTTAACATATTAGCCTTTGTTTGTCAACATTTAATGAGTTATTACAAATATTCATTCTGAAAGAGAAGTAGAAGCTCCTAAGCACTTCAGGGGTTAGTGTGGATATGGCTTTAGTCTTTATTGCTGTAAAGTGGGTTACTTGTGGATTACATAATTGCTATGTAAAATAATTGATTCATTTGAAATGAGACCTCTGTTCTTGCAGTTAAGTGTGCAAGGTTCCATTTTACAGTGGACTATATGGCTAAGCGATATAAATACAGTCAAATTTGGGGGAAAGTGGACTGATTTAAAAGGAAGTGCAGCATTTTCATGTAATGAATCAAGTAATTAAAGTGATATCAGACACGTAATGAAACTAATTCCAACCATTCCAAATTTCAGTACCACACTGGATCTGTACTGTAGTTAGATTTATAAAGAACCCTACAGTAGTAATGAGTAACACTGCAGGCTTTTAATCGCAGCCACATCATTGACACACTAATAGTCATTTGAAGTATCATCAACTCTTTGCAGATAAGATTGGAGCTGGACATCTGCTGTGTCATTTTCTGTTAAAAGTGTAAAGCAAAGAAACCAGTTGAACTGTCTATGGAGGGTAAAATAAAAAAAAAGAAAAAGGGGTAAAAAGAATGTGAATTTTAAAAACAGATGCATTAAATAACTCCTGTATAGCTCTGTTTTTTTGCCTTGAGCAAAGGTGTTTGTTAATATGCTTTGGAGACTGATTTGAGAGATCATTATTCTTGGATGACTTTACAACCGCAAGCAGAATTATCAAAGAGTTAGTTATCTCTTAAAAGTGGTTTTCTGTTTTTACTGTATATTATTCTTCTGTTTTGGCCTCATTCATGAACGTGTGTTAGGATTGGACATCTAAGTGGGGTTTGTTAGTAAAGCTCTATAATGACTAGAATGGCACAAAAGCCCTCACAAATCCTTTTTTGTGGCTTTTAGTTTATTTTAGTCTAGTTTATTTTGTTACCCATGTTTTGTTTTTGTTTTTTATTGTAAGTGTACCCTACTTCATGTCCCGACAGGCATTTTTAGCTTTTCATTAACAATTCTGGTATAATTTTTTTTATTTTTATTTTTTTTCCATGTAGACAGGATGGTTATTGAGGGATATGTGATCATGTCCTGTTTGACATCTGGATTATCCAAACGAAATATTTCTCTGTGAATGTTTTTCTATAGCACGAGAATCGTTCATGGAGTTGTCGGTGCACATAACATGTATAGATAAGGTGATAGTAGTATAAAATAGTGTCACTTGGTAGCAACGGATTTACCATGATCTTATAATGAACAGGAAGTCATTCTACCCTCAGCACCTTGTATGCTTTAGTTCCAGTACTCCTTTTCTCACTGCTTGCTTCCATGTATTGTTTTAACATAGTCATGTAATGCATTTCTACTGATCATGTTTGACAGTTTTGTAAATATATATATTTTTAGTCACCCAGCACAGACTGTAGGATGTCTTGATGTCTTGTTCTTAGTTTCACCTGTTTGCATTCATGTATTTAAGTGTAGTGTCTACTGGCTGATTTCAACAGGAGTGGTGTGATACATTCTAGTGAAATGGTAATGCATCTAATACTTAATTAGGCTAGATGTGACAATGAAGGCTTGAGGCTTGGTGTACATAATCGGTGTAATTTTGTTAGTTACATTGAAAGGTTTGTTGCATTTAAATCTTTCTTAACCTATCTTGTATAAAGATACCTATGTCCTGGGGGGGTGGGGGGTTAGGGTGTGAGATAGTTTAACTGCATCTGTTTAGTCATTTTTATTTGTATAGGGTAAATGTTATTAGTTTTGGTTTGTGTTATGACATTATGTTATCGAAGGTGATAATGAAGTTAATGTATTCATAATTTTGCCAGTTTGTTTTCATTTCCTGCTCTCTCTCTCTCTCTCTCTCTCTCTCTCTCTCTCTCCATTACAAATATAAACTCCTAAGTATATTTTGATTTTTAATATTCAGCCTAGATGGTTTAAATAGAAATGTTTCTTAATAAAGCTGAATGAACTGAATTATTATTGATCATTTGCAAATATGGCTATAAACAACAATACATATTTAGAAAAAGGCCTTGAATTCAATTACCCTCTACCATGTTCAAATTTTATAATGTGATGAATTTTAACAAAGTGATTATTTAAAAGGACTGTACTTAAAGGAATGAAAAGAAATGGGTGAGTAGCCCAGTGAATCTGAGAAATATTCTTTGTTTTCCTGCTTTTTTTTTTTAATGTAAATTCAATTTTCTATGTGTATTTTAGTTTATTGATTTCTTTATAATCTGTATGTCACCTTTGCTCATTTTTTTCTGTGTCTGTCTTGAGGAAAAAACACTGTTTCTCTCAGGGTTCATTTTCTATTTCTAGCATTACTTGGAATACATTAAAAAACTGTTAAAAACAGTGTCACACACAGTCACCACTTTAAAGCAGACGCAAGAATGAATCCACTGCATATTACTGACAATTAGACACATTGACCTTGTCCTTGCCAGCTGTTGTATATTATGATCTGTTTTTCTTTTTTTGGAAGGCTGAATTTTTTCCAAATGAGCTCAATTAAAGAATATTTTTTAAAGTTGTATGCTTCTGCTCACCAATTCTTTACTTTTCCCTGTGTTATATGATTGGGACAGTGGAACATAAGTTCAATCCAGAGTTTACTTTTGGCATGGAGTTTTGTGTGTTCTCCTGGTGTTTGCACGGGTTTCCTTTGCATGTTCTTGTTACCTCCTTCTTTCAAAAAACATGCCTGGAGGAGAATTAGCTACTCAGTGGATACATTATGACCTGGTCAGGATCGGCATTAAGTACAGATCATTAATCTATTATTATTATTGTTGTGAGCAGAAAATGTAGTAAATTTTATTCATGTTTTGTTACATGTCGACAAATAAAATCATAAGTCTATAGATTAATACCCAAAGTGGAATTGCACAGAATTGGATATTATGTCATTGTATGCTTTCTCTTCCCTGTGCACAAATAAGGCTGCAGGAATACATGGTTTGTGAAGGTTGGTGTGGAACAGCTCGAGTGTCCTGCACAGAGCCCTGACCTCTACCCCACTTAACACTTTCGGATGAACTGGAAGGCCCAAGACCGCCTTGCATGACATCAGCGAATGACTTTACTATACTCCTGTGGCTGAAGTCCCCACAAACAAACTCTAAAGTCTAGTGAAAATCCATCCTAGAAGAGTGGAGATTATTATAACAGCAGACAGGGTTCAACAAAAGCACATATGTGATGCGATGATGATGTGTCCTCATCATATGTTTTTTTTGGCCATATAGTGTTTTTGTAGGTAGGAAATACATTATATTATTAGCTATGTTTTAATCCACGTGGTTCAAAAGGCTGATCAGACCTGCCATGAATAAATTAGTCATTTCAAATA
>JAOTRN010000019.1:4335834-4356053 GCA_028566695.1 Bagroides melapterus
AGTGATAGAACATCTGCAGCATGGTTCTGCAGACGTTAAAGGACCTGAGTCTCCTTAGAAAGTACAGGCGACTCTGTCCTTTTTTTGTATAGAGCATCAGTGTTCTTTGACCATTCAAGTTTATTGTCTATGTGGACACCCAGATACTTGTAGCCTCATAGACAGAACTAGTGTTGAATGTAAAGCCAGTTTAAAAGTCAACATGGCTTCAAGGTGTGAAGTAACACATGGTTGTCAGTGTTATTAATGGCTGAGTATTTACCAGCAATTAGCTAAATTATGCATATGTCCAACAACCATACAGTTATTTTAATGTGATGCCAATGCCAAAATAAATCATGAACTCCACTTCCCAGAACACACTTCAGGTTACTAAGTACTAAGCCGTATAACACAGTCCTGCACACACTCACGTTCACAAAAATATTTATTGACTTTCGTTAGCTGCACTTAGATATGTAAGTGAATTTAATGTATATACAGACTGCTTATTGAATTTTATTTGCCAGTACCAAGGAACTACATCTATGTTTGTGTCTTCATGCCGAGTGTAGTCCGTAATCCAGTTGTACAATTCTGAATCCAAGATGACCATTTAGTTTGATACCGGTTTCCGTAGTTAATCTGTGGTCAGAAATACGAAGTTTATGTATGTGTTTTTGGTTATGCAGACCTGTGACAGGATCAAGCAGTCAGCCGCTGGCACTAAACGCCGTGTGTTCATCATTGAGACTATGGGAGGTTACTGTGGCTACCTGGCCACCATGTCAGGTCTGGCTGCTGGTGCCGACGCTGCCTATATCTATGAAGAGAAATTCGGCATTCGTGATTTGGAGGTAAATATTCCAAACGTAACATAACAGAACCTAACGTGATTACAAGTGTTAAAGTTAAGGGTTAAAGTCAAGGGTTAAAGTCTCCTAAAGACTGGACTGTTTTTTTTGTTTGTTTTTTTTGCTTTCAGACTAATGTAGAGCATCTTGTAGAGAAAATGAAGACAACAGTTAAGAGAGGTCTGATTCTCAGGTTGGTTTCAGTCCAAGCTACTAAATAAGAGAAATGATTATAATAATGATAATGATAATGATGATCTTATATGAATCATAATGATTTTATAACCGTTTAACTAATTTATTTGATTTTTAGCTATTTATTTGATTTTTGGTGCTTTTATAGAAAATTAATAAATAGCTTCAGACTAATCAGATTTAAATGTCCCTGACACTGTAGTATTATTATAATAAGGTACTTTTCTGATAAAAAACTTTTTTGTCTTTTTTTTTGTAGAAATGAGAACTGTAACTCTAACTATACAACTGACTTCGTCTTCAACCTATACTCAGAAGAGGGAAAGGGGGTTTTTGACTGCCGTAAGAATGTCCTTGGACACATGCAGCAGGTGAATAATCAGCAACCTTTCATGACCAGTATTCTCTCAGATTCTTTTTATTTTACCTGAAATCGATTTGTCTCTAGGGTGGTACTCCAACTCCGTTCGACAGAAACTTTGCCACTAAGATGGGTGCTAAGGCGGTTCTCTGGCTAACTGAGAAGTTGAAGGAGTGTTACAGACATGGTGAGAGTCAAATCCAAGCTCTAATAGTCCAGTGTTTTTAATATAGAGTTTATTTTTGGTAATCTTTCAGATTTTTCAAATATTAATTTAGTTTCAGATACTGTGGAGTGTTTACAGTATGTTTATCTATAGATTGGTGTCATGATATGACAGATATGAATTTTAATTCAAATTTTTTACATTATTTATTTTAGTGTTATATTACTGAATATTTGAATGGATCTGTTGATGCTTATTGTCAGTCAATGACAGTCACTAGATCACACAAGATTCCATCACGTGAGGTAGAATCGGTTTACAAACTTAAATCTTAGACTTCTAAACATTTAGACTTTGCTGCCCATTATTTTCCTACCCAAGCTTCCTGTATATGAAGAAGGTTCCAAGCCAGATAGACAAACATTTGCTCCAGGGGAAAACTGTGAAATGGAATACGAAAGTGTTAATGAATTGCATTTTTTTATATGAAGACAATGTGCCAATGAAAATCAAAACTTTTGCTGCATATCTCTTTATGTTGCATGAACACATGAGATAAAAACAACCACCAGGGTGTTGCAGTCATGCTACGCTGAAAAACAATCACTGTCCAATCACAGCCCTGAGCCACACACTTTAATGTTTACAACAGACTTTTCACTGCATTTAAATCCATAATCATCAAGTTTTAAGAATAACTAGTTTTAAGAATACTACTAATAAATAATTAGTACATTAAAAAAGTGTTAAAATGACTATATACACAGCGACTTGGTGGTTAGATGTGTGTGATTGCCAGCACTGAATGAACCCATGTCAGGTGAACATTGATGAATAAGCTTTGTACCTGTATGCAAATGTGCACATACTCTTAATATGTTCATAAGAATTTGGTCTTTGTTATTTCCTGGTTTTAACAACAAAATCACTTTATCTGTTCAGGGCGTATTTTTGCCAACACCCCAGACTCAGCATGTGTGTTAGGTATGAGAAAGCGAGGACTGATGCTCCAGGCCATGGGTGAGCTCAAGGAGCAGACTGATTTTGAGTAAGAGTCTAGATTTTTATGTTGAACAAAAGCATGCTCTTGAGTGAAGTATGCACCTCTCTCTCCCTCTCTCTCTCTCTTTCTCTCTCTCTCTCTCACACACACACACACACACACACTGTCTCACTGTCTTCCTCTCCTGTTTAGCCACCGTATTCCAAAGGATCAGTGGTGGCTGAAGTTGAGGCCCATTCTGAAGATCTTGGCCAAGTACAAGATAAATCTGGACACCTCAGAGCATGCGCATATGGAGCATGTTATCAGCAAGAGAGCGCCAATCTCAGGGCCTGGTAAAAAGTTATAAGGACTGAGAATTGAGAAGTACATAATACATTATGTGGTTGCGTAGTGAATCATTATGCTGTGCTGGTTTATTAATGATTGATAATCCACAATTGACAAATTACTATTCATTACATGTTTATTACTATTATGTAATAAATTAAATATTAATCAATGTCTTACAGAGACTATTGACTGATAATTTAGTTTGTTATTTATACGCTCATTAACTTTTTAACTTGTTAATGTAAATTGCTATCAGAAAGATAAATATAGAAGAAGATAAATATGTCTCATCTGTTCGTAATCTTTATAGTTGTATTGGCCTTTTCCTCTTGTTCAACTTCCCCTCTTTGTTTTTCTCTTCCATTATCTTCAAAGCACATGCAATTTGTGAAATATCTATTAAAAGTAGACAAAGAAAAAATACAATCTTGTCTGTATATTTTATAACTTTTAGAATTTGAGCAGAATTAGGCAGTAAATAGAGATGTTGGAAGATTTTGCCTATTATAGTTTGTGAGTTCAGTTGCTAGGTGATTATGGTTCTGTGCTGATGTCTGAAAGATTGTCTTCAAATCCCAGCACTGATATATTACCACTGAATCTTGAAAGAAATATGTATTTGTTGGCAAAATACAAGACTTGAGACAGTTTGTTGAATAAGAGTTTGTTCTCTTTTGTTATTTCAGTGAAAATGTATTAGGTCTCTGCTACTCAAATGTCAAAGGGGGTGTTGCCTTTGCAGCCAAATGATGAAAGTCTGGACAGATTAAAAGTACTATAGCACTGCAGGACTGCTCTCTTTAGCTAGAAATTATATCCCCTAAAATATTTTCCACAAGATCATTATTAATGAAACATTAGACATGTACACCATAGCTCATTAGATATCATTTTCAATGCATCTAATCCTCAAAATGTTATTCAGTGGGGAAAAAAAGCTTTTGTGATGTTCACAAAAGGTTAAGTTAGTATCAAATAGATATTTGAATACTTAATTGCTGACAACTATAAGGTTATTAACTAGACTTTCTGTAACAGATTAAGCCATATGTAGGCTGTAATTGTGGCTCTCTGATGTAATGCCTGGATTACACAGGCAACTGGTTAAGGAATGATCTAGTCTTTAGTGTTTGATGCAGTGAAGATTATTTCTGATGCCTGCACTGTGAATCGCCCAAATGTATTATTATCAGAGAACAGACTGGTTTATTTAGTTTATTTATAAATGGTTTAATCCAGCGTTAATCTATTTAAACACTTTAAATCTTTAGTAATGACCTGTTCATCCTTAGTCACTGGTCTGGTCTAACTACAAAAGATTTCAATAAAGCAAAGATATTTATATAAAATATATCTGTAAAAAAAAAACTTTGGTTATTATAAACTCACATAAAATGAGTCAGTATGGAAATTACTATATAAACTGTCCATATTTGGAGAAAAAACAAAATGCGCTGAGCTGTTATTGTTAGTAATGCTTTTATTTTAGAAAATGTTTCTGACAGTCATTTTTGTTAAGGAGACAAATGCATGTATTTATAAATATAGTGCACTACATATCGCCGGTAAAAGCCATTCGTTCCTATGCTATATAGTACACCTAGGTAGGGTAAATGGCGCAATTTTGTATTGGACCTTTGTCAAAAAAAAAAAAAACGGTCGCCGTTAACCGGAAGTTAAAAGGAGCCTTCAGAGGGCATCAAGAGGTCGTGGTGGAAGTCGGGACGGCGGCGGATCGCATTAATGTCTGCCCACTCGTAGGCAAAGTGCGTGTCCCCTGCGTGTCCGCTTCGGGTTGTCCGTTTTCGGAATGCACCGCACGGTATCGGCGCTTTTATTGTTTGCGAGAAAGCCCGTTTAGAATCAAAGTCGGAGTTTTTCGCGCTTGCTTTTGTCGTCGTCGTCTTCGTCGTCGTTCGTTTCACAACCAGTCTGAGCTTGCTTCATATTATCGATGCATTGATAGTCAGCTAGCTAGCTAGCTAGCAAGACAGCTAGCCCATACGGTGGCTCCTAGTCTTAGCTAGCCAGGTAGCGAGCGAGCTAGTATATGTCTCAGAATTAGCTGAATAGGTAAAAGCAGATAAAGTATCCTGTTAAATACCTAAGTGCTGCATATTAACTGTTTGCTGATTATCGAGAGAAATAAAGGCGGCAACACACGTGGGAGAGGCCGGAGAGAGAAGGACGGAGGAGAAGTGACGCCAGGAGCGGCCGATGAATTCAGACCAGGGCGGAGAGCCGCTGCAGGAGGAGGCCGAGCCGGGACTGAAAGCCCGCGGGGAGGCTGAACCGGGACCAAGAGCCCGTGAAGAGGTCGGGGCTGCAGAGTCGGGCAGTATGGTGAGTCAAGGCCTGGCATTTAATTTCTCTAATGTTAGCCCCTCTTCTCTTCCGACCTCACAGCCTTCACCACGAAATGATAAATGAGCATTTAAAAAAAGCTTGCGTAGAAAGTGTACTGTGCGATGCTTAGCCAAGTTAGCAGCCGAGCTAAATAAGGCCAGGTGTTAATTTCGGCTGTCTTGCTAACAAGGTTAGCACACACGGCTAGCTAAATGGTCGTTGGTCATAGCGTGAAGGCGTCACTCGCTAGTCAGGTTATTGGGTTTTGCTTGCTAGCCTGACTATCGATGACTCATTTATTTTTGTTGTGAACTTTAGACCTCAAATAAGACCCCCCAGTGTGTGCATTTCATACTTTACCTATCGACAGACATTAAACATGTTGCTTCTGCACACTTTCATGCGTCAGTTTAATGAATTAAAATGCTAGCATTCAGACGTATAACCTTAACGGTTCTGTTCGCAGTGTCATGTGCTTTTTACTAGCGTTTAACTGTGCACTCTCATTTTTATTCGCGAGCAGGAGTATCAACGATCAAGTCCCACAGTTATCGTTGTAGGCAATAATTTCGCTTGTCTTTTAGCTAGCTAGCAGGCTAATGTCAGGTCGGCCATCATTAAAGGCCTGTAAGATGCTAATAACGCTTTCCTGAATCAATCATATGACACACCACGGCTCTCATGGAGGAGTCCTAATTTAGACCGATCAAACGATAGAGACTAGCTTTTTATTATCCATTATTTCAAAGCTTGGATTTTATTGCTGTATTGTGATGTGTGACTGCTGAATCTATAAGTTTATTGAAATCTGCTGTTTGACCGGGCCTTAGTGATTTTTTTTAAACGCATTGACTAAATTCTGCATTCAGTACGTCACATGTCCCCCTAAAATGATCGGCAGATCCCTTTCTTATGAAATGATGAAAAGACGGAAGTCTCTTTTAACCGCGACATGCTTGCGATTAAAGGTGATCTTGTGCAACAGCTGTTTTTGAAACGACTTGTTATGGAGGAGGAGCTGAAGCGTTTTTGGAGCAGGTGCCTGCTTGCAATTGCGCCCCCACTGCCATGTGACATGTGCCGGCTACTAAATATTTCAGCATCACAAGCTGGAGCCGTGCAGAAAAACCAGGCTGATTTTCTAAAATTAATTAGTCCTGACTCGAAAGGCCTGCAGTTTGTTTATAATGAGGAGAGAGTGGTGGTGGGGGACTGGGGTTAGGAACACTGGCCTTGCAGCAGAGTGCGGATTTGGCTTCACTGTCGGATATCACAAGAAGATGCTTCATGAATGTGCACTTCTGCTTTTTTTAACAGAGCAGCTGAGAAACAGACGTCTAGGTCACTGTGTCTCTTAAAACCTTAATGAGTTAACATCAGGACTAGTGTTGCTTCAAGTATCTCGGGTGATGTAGTTACTCATTACTCAAGAATCTCCTAAATACTCGTTAAATAAAGACTGGGAAGATGCAGTTGGTGATTTTAAAAAAAAATTTTACTTCTCCATTCCAAAAAAACTAAGACGAGTAGAACGATTAAACATATCAGAAACGCACAAAAAGGCCACAGCTTAATGTGTTTAGTCACTGAGAAAACCTGTTTGAACTTCCGCTCTGGGATGTTCGTGTTTAATTGTGCTTCCTGACAGTTATAGATATATAGATATATATTTGACACACTACAGGGCCACTGTAGATCCAGGGGATGGGGCTAATGAACGTTGGTACAAATCACTCAAATGTCAGACACACCTAACTGTTGGAGACCTAATCTTGTGGAGTGGCGTAGGGGTGACACAACTAATCTTACCTAATACAACTTTAAATAGGCTGACTCTTTGTTAACGTAATGCATCATTAGACAATCCAATGGTGTGTTAATTTAACTCTGATGAGCAAACAAAGGCCGGGATTTTGTGTTGTCCAGTACATACTTTAGAGCACTTTTAACAAAGGACGTTGTCACAAAGGACCTTAACCAATATACACATACAGGTGAAGGTTTAGAATTATTCCTAATGGGCAAGCTGGAGGTCTAGAATGGCAAAGAAAAACTCCCTGAGACAACACGAGGAAGAAAGCTTGAGGGGGAAAAAAAAACAAAGGGAAAATATTCTCATTTGGGTGACACAGGATAGTGAGTTGTGGTGTTGTGTTTTTTTTTTTTTGCCGTTACTTACAATGTGTACTGTAGAATTAAGCTGTACTAACTGTAACTCGAGGCGTCGGTGTTTAGCTCAAATTTTTGAAGCTCTGTAAATGCAACTAATTATTGAGAGGAGACAAGTGTTACCTTTAAATGCTTAACTTTACTGTGTGAACACACTCCAGCAGTACTAATTCAGGTTATTTTTGTTTAATTGTACTCAACCACTGCATTTCCTACCTTCAGTTGGTTCCCAAAAATGAACAAATTAGTCATTTAAGCCACCCTGACTCTCATCCTGAAAGTGAATAAATCAGTGCTTTAAATGTGAGACTGTTAATGTCTTTATATCTTGGCACCTGTAATAAACCACCATAATTTTTATTTAATGTCCTGATGCATGTCTTTTCTCTGAACAAATAAGACAGAGTTTTCCAGCTTGAAGCTGTTTGTATCATTTATCTATTTCTGGCGTCTGCTTTTCAAACAAGTCATGTTATCACTTCACTAGCCAGACCATAAAAGGTCAGTGAAATTAAATAAGTAAATAAAAATGTGGGAACACCATTTTCGACCCCTCTAGCTTTGTCTGCCTTTGTTGAAAGGGACAAAAATGTGCTACAGAATCTGCTTTTCATCTATAGAAAGTTGCTGAAATTATTTATTTATTGTGCATTTGTTCACACAGTGTTGATCCAAGATATGACACGTCTGGGGTGTTAAATCAACTAGCTCTCATCTTGTACAGAACTTTGGAGCACAGTGATGCTGTTTTTGGTATTGACATAACAAAATCCTGTCAGAAAATTGAATGTTACTTATTTGTGCCTGTAGAGTCTAACCGTTAAATAGCAATGTCCCTCTGTTTATGCTGTATGGGCCCGGTGAAACCCATTCCACCCAGATAAACCCTCAAATTGTACGCCAGGCTGATACAAAGCAGTAGGCATGTGTAACAGGGTATAGAGAATATTGTACATGAATGCGTGCACTGGATTTTTGTGGGGTAAAGTATGTGATGTTTGTGAAGCAACACCATGTCTGGGGAATTTTGTGGCAAATTAATTTGGTGTACTCTTACAGAATACTGGTTAATAACTTGTCTCAATTTTGTTCCCATTAATAGACAGGTTTATAAAACTAGACTCCTAATTGACTCTGGCTAAATAGTTTTCCTTGGCTATATGCATGATTCACTTCAAGGTTATGTGGTCACACCTCAACAATTATCACCACCGAAACATGAGAACAAAGCTTGTAAATCCACTTGCTGCACTATTAGAAATCTCTTTTGTAAAGACACCTCAAGCATTATGTCACCTTGTGTGCAGAGACACCCAGCATGTCAAAATGTTTGTGCCATAATCTATTAGAAAGGAAGCAGTCTGAGTTATCTAAAATGTTATTTAGAAATGACTATAAATAACTATCAGTAGGTTTTAATCCATGTTTAGATTTCTGTTTGATTTTGAACTGCATCATAACTGAGAAATCAGTTTGACTGAGCATGAGTGCACTAGGAGGCTGATTTGTGTATTGAGGGGGGAAAATCAGTCCTATAGTACAACAGCTTTATTAAAACTTTTGTCTAAATCGGATCACAACAAAGCCAGCGTGACTTGAATCTAATGTGGAACATAAAAACTAAAGCGGAAGCTGATTTCCCAGACAGTTATTCATCTAAAGGTCACACTGGAAGGCCTTGGTGAGTGTCAAACAGTGAAGAAATTGAGGCAGATAATAGTTTCTCCTGAATTTCTCACTTGGTTTTGAATTGGGCCTTTCAGTCTTCCCCAAGTGTGCTCTGATTTAGCAAACAAGTAAAACTGTTCATTTGACTTTTGGTTCTTCTACAGAGCAAATTATCCTTGGATTATAATGAATTTTTGCTCCTCTTAAAACATTAAACACTGAGTTTTTCAGTTAATGATGTGGTGTTTTTGTTTTTTTTCCCTTCACTTTAACTGTTACAGTGAAAAGCTCATGATAAGTGAAGGATTTGTGGCTGGCATTGGTGCTCATTATTGGAAAACCCATTGCGTGTTTGAGATCAGGATTGTGTAAGTGTAGAAGGTGCTATAATCATGAAAGTATTATTGGGTTTTTTGTTACAGACCGTGTAATTGACTTAAAATATATTTATGACATGAACAATATTGACTTCTTGGGTATTCAAGTAAAACATGGGTAGTGTATGTATATACACAAAACAACAACAACAAAATTTTATTGCAAATTTCCTAATAACCATATGTTTTAATGCTTTGTTGGTAAATATTTTGTAACTATAAACTAGATTATTCAGTGTCCTTTTGTTGTGTACTGGTTAGTTAACTGCTGACTGATCAAATGAGACTCATTTTGAATTTGCCCCAGGGGAATTAAATGTAGTTTTTGTTAACAAGCCATGTCAGTGTGCAAATCAGGCAAGAAAGGGCAAACGTGTTTTAACCATCTTTGAAACTTCTCTCCTTTTTGGATTAGCCCTGTAGCTATTCTCTGGTCTAATAAACTGTGTGTGAATGGGTAAACTGAGCCCTAGTTTGGGGTCACTTGAGGGCAATTTGTTGTTTAAGTATTACTTTGAAAAGTGAGATGAACTTTATCGTTCATCCTTGTTTGGGATTTGACATTCGCATGTAGATAAATGCTCTCCAATTTGAACTTTTATTTATTTATTTATTTTTCTAAAAAAAAAAAAAAAACCCAAAAATTACTTCATTGGTATAAATTGGTAAACAATTGTGTGTTATTTGTCCATATAATCTCTAGCACCCAAAAATAGTGTTTAAACAAAACAATTAGAGCTCTTGTGCTTTCCTTAAAAACAAAATTAATCAAATAACTTTTGCTTCATTTTCAAAGAATACACTTAAATTGTTAATGTCGTTCTTTGTCACTAGGCCTATATATACTGTTAACATGAAAGTTTTTGACACAAGATAACTCAAGATCTTGTAAGATCTTAATTACTGGCTCAGTTGATGGGGGACATTTGGCAGTAAACATTTTCCCATTTGACACAGATGGTTGGTTCTTTTCATTATTGTATCTTAGCTCGGTTCTGAAGTCTGGTCAAGTGTTAAAACCCCATGAGCTGTTAATAGAGATGACTAAACGCATTTTAATGATGCACATTGTACATTTAGGTCAATTTGACATTCAGGCCTCTGGCTGTTTTAGTCCATATTTTATTGCAACTGGTAAATTGAATGCCATTTTTGATCCCATGCGAGGCTCAGCCGAACTTTTGAGCGGTCCACAACAGGTGCAAAAGATGTCCTAGAGAGTAAGTAGCATGATTGCATTATCTTGGTACATTGCTACTTATTTCTACTTTTGTGATGCTGGGAAAAGTTGCTTTTGTTAATGCTGTATAAAACCAGACTTTCACCTGACTGGAGCACTGTAATTAACACAGCTTTTTAGTGCAAGCTCTTGCACTGAGAGCAGTGGGGGAAAAAAAAAAAAGGTTGCACCTCTCATTGTGGCCTTCAAGGTGGGGAAAAAAGTTTGTACTAGAATGCCTCCCTGTTCACAGCAGTTTTTGCATGATATGCCTTGCTTTCAAATGCTCTGTTCTTTGCACCGCTTGGGTATTGCTGCCAGAGGCAACAAACAAATGAACCTTTACATGGTTTAGAAGGAAATCGTCTATGTGAACACACACCTATAATTGAGTCCTACTCAGAATCTGTCTGCACCCGAGTTTTTGGGCCTACCTTGTTAGTCCTCCATGTAGGTGTGTAGTTGGGAGACTATAATTTAACTTTTGAAGTGTACCATGTCTGTTTAATAATCTGCTCTTCATTGTTGTTGGTTTCTGAACACGGCACAGCTTTTGTTCAGGTTCTCTCAGATCGAATGACACTGATGTTTAAGAGCCCCGGTGCCATTCCTGATACACTCGTATCACAGCAGCATCCCCCTTTGAGAATGGCCCACTTCCTAAATGACTAATCAGCACTGGCTCTTTGGAGAAGTGGGGGCTGAGGGATGGTACGTGGCAACAGATGTAAACTACACCCAGCACCTATGTACCTGCAAGGTGACTTTCATGGTTCCTACCTGATAAAATTGTGTAGCTGATAAACCGGGACATGAATGTAGTGCTAAATATGATTCACCCCTTCAGTATCACTACTTTCTTAAAGCGAGGCCACCAGTGGAATCTTTCTATAGCCTTCATTCACTACATGCAATTTGAGTGCTTATATTTGTTGCTTGTTAAAAATGTAATGGTAGTATTCAGGATTATAAAGGGAAATGCTGGCAATGGCTATCTGGCTGCTGGTACTATTTTATCTTCGTAGTGAATAGTCAGGATAAGCCGACTCTGCGTGGGCTCCAGCAGTGGGGGGAGTTCTTACGCAATCGGTAATCTGCTCCATCAGTTTAGTAGGAGTACCACTGTGCACCATGTGACTCTTCTCCATCTGTTTATTGGTAACAGTTTACCACTGCTGGTGAAAGATGATACTCTTGTTTTATAGTTACAGTTTATTGACTTGTGAAATGGTAAATGAGGCTCTTTGTCTTCATTTTAAGGTTACTTGGCTTGGTTTGCAGTTTTGTTTTCTATTCATTTGTATACAATGTACTTTCTCCTCAGTCCTGCTGCAGATTAGGAAAAAAAATCTCGTGTCCTGACCTTTTTTCCCCTCACACATTGTTACCATTTCCACCAATGAGCAAGCTGTGCCATGCTCAGGAACTGTCCCTGAATTTGATTACCTTTCATACAGTGTGAGCTGAACCATGAATATTGAGCTAAAAATGCTGCTGGCTGCCTTAGATTGTGTTGAACTTCCAATAACATTTATTCATCCTTTTTCTTATTTATTTTGCAGACATTGTATGTGTGCGCACAGATTTGCAAATCACATTTTTCACGATAATCAGATAAAATTACACAGGAACTTATCACCTTACCAGGAATGGGAAGTGTGGGAGAAAAAGGAATATACTCTATTGTAAGTGGCTGTGCATGTGACTGCCATGTTGTGTTTCCAGGTGACCTCAAAGGGAGCGGGTCTGAACCCTAATGCCAAAGTGTGGCAGGAGATGCCTACTGTGCCCAGTGAGGCTCCTGTGGATGCCACCGAGGCTTCTCCGTGGTCCCAGTCAAACATAACTGAAGGTAATGGTCTGATCAACGTTGTAAATATTATTTGTGAAGAATGATCTATGCTATGCTTGACTTGATTTGTCTTATGTGGACTTCCAGACTTTACGTGGACTTTTTTTTTTTTTTTTCATTTTTCAGAGTCCACTGGATGTAAAGCATACACACCTGGCTTCCCAGTTCTCATGGACAATAGCACCACGGCTTCAGCAGATGGCGTCGTCAATGGCTTGGACCCTTCTGACCCAAACCCACTAACTGGGTGTAATGGTCAGTGCAACATTCAACTTCCATAAAAAAGTAGCAGTAGTTCTTGCAGTTGTTGCAACATAATAGCCAAAATCTACTCTATCTACATATTTGTTTTTGTTTTTTGTGTAGAATCCAAACTGTCTGAAGATCAGCCTCTCTCTGCAGAAAGCTTGCGTGAGTCTCTGAAAAAAGAGCTGGAATTCTACTTCAGCAGGTACGGAGCAGCTTTTAAAGGCTTTGCAGTCAATTCTCACCGGGTGGCCGAGTCTGCAGGTTTCAACTTCTTTCTCTCTTTCTGACAGGGAGAACTTATCGAAGGATCTTTACCTGATCTCTCAAATGGACAGCGACCAGTTTGTGCCAATATGGACTATTGCCAGCATGGAAGGAATTAAAGTTCTTACCACAGATTTGGATCTTATCTTGGATGTGTTGAGATGTAAGTGTCTGTACTTCAATTAAATTTGAGAAGAAATACTTCAAGTTGATCATTTAATGTTCTGTATAGATGGTTGATCTGAAGTGGTTGCGTTTAGCAGCTCGTACATTAGACAATACTTTGCTGTGACAAGTGGAACAAGTTACACTGTAATGGAAATGGTTTATTAACCTTCCATTTTGTTGCAGTTGTGTTATGTGCAACTTTTATCAAATTCAGTGTCAAAAGAGGACAAAGTTGCATTGAAATTATTAAAATATCTACTAATTTTAGGAGGAAAAAAAAGTTTATAAAAATAATGCTGCCAGTCAAAAATGTAAACCTTATAGGGGCTTATACAGCCTACTTGGCAGCTGCTTGCTACTTTCACTGAAGCCACCATTTCCTTTCTTTATGTTCCTCCTTTTCATCATTTCCTTCTTCACAGATTTGTGATCATGGTGTGCTGTCATCCATTCACTAACTCTTTAACTATCTTTTTAACACAAACTGTATGTGGTCTAATTGGGCCTTGTAATGTTTTTAATAGGTGGCAGTTCTGAGCTGTACAGCAAAAAAAATTTTCATGAGTCTGTGAAATTGTACTGACTGAACATCAGTCAGCCAACTGAAAAACGATGTACAGGCAAAACATTCTGATTAGGATAAAGCATTTGCTGAAGCTGACTCGTGAATTAAAATGCAGAATAGGTGTAACTTGGGCAGTTTAGGTGAAGGCGTATCGTCCAGAACATGGCAAGTCCTTGATAAGTACCAAATAATAAACTTGGCATTGTGATCTTGGAGGAAAATGATCAATAACTGCATGGTGTAATGCAGCACAACCTTAAAGTTGATTGTTTTTCCTATCCTAAAGACTCAAAGTAACATCTTTACATTAGTTTCCTTCCGAAATGTTAATAATAAAGTTTTACAATTGTAACATACTGTTTATTTATTAGCCTTAGATTATGTAGAACATCAAGTCCCTGTGGTCATTGTACAACCGTCACATATTAGTGTGCATTAAAATAAACATCTGACTATTCAGCTACAAAATTCAGCAGTTGTGTAATATAGGTGTTAATCTGAAGCCTCCTTTTAATCTGCCTGTGTTCACTCTGTTTAGCATCTCCTATAGTTCAAGTGGATGAAAAAGGGGAGAAGGTGCGGCCAAATCATAAACGCTGCATCATCATTCTGCGAGAGGTTCCAGAAACCACCCCTGTGGAGGTATTAACGTTGTGGATGCCTGTTTATGACTCTGCTTCGTGCGCATCTACTTACACTCCCTTTCTGGGTTGGGGTTTCCTTTTAGGAAGTGGAGGCCTTGTTCAAGAATGACAACTGTCCGAAGGTCATCAGCGTGGAGTTTGCGCACAACAATAACTGGTACATCACGTTCCAGTCAGATACGGATGCTCAACAGGTGAGTCCCGATTAAAAGGGTGTGTATTTTGCTCTCATGTAACAATGGGTTTTGTTTTGTTTTTATTTATCTTTTAACTCCTCTATTTCTTCAGGCATATAAATACTTAAGGGAAGAAGTCAAAACATTTCAGGGAAAACCCATTATGGTGAGTTGTGTAATTATGTTCATTTAGATTTCCAAATTAAAATGAATTGCATAATAAATTTGGCCTATTGGCTCTTGTGCTTTTGTTCACAGGCCAGAATAAAAGCCATCAATACCTTCTTTGCAAAGAACGGTTACCGCAGCCTGGACTGCAGTGTCTATCAGCAGCAGTCTCACACACAGTCCCAGTACAGCTCACCACTATTCATGCAACCTATATACAGCCCTCAGCAGCAGTATCTCTACGGCATCGTCCCTCCCACCTGGACTCCATCGCCAACTCCGTACTTCGAGACTCCTCTGGTGAGACCTTGATCATGCGTCTTATCAAAATTTAAGCATTTGTGTGGTGTTGGTGGGTTGTGGGTTTGTTTTTTGTTTTTTAGTGCAAGTTAATTCATAACATAATTATTTGCATAAGGTCTGTTGACTGACATTTCTTCTGTTTCACAGGCACCTTTTCCGAACAGCGGGTTTGTCAATGGTTTTGGCACGACTGCACACTACAAAACTGGTTCAAATTCTCTCAACATTGGACGTCCTTTCAACAGAAACCGGTTTGTCGTTTTGAAGTTCCTTAGTTGCAAGACTACTAGATCACTGTACCAAGAGCAATGTGATTATTGTGCATGTGTTTTGGGGAGGTTTATTCTGTGTGGTTTTTTTTTGGTGATTTTTTTTTTCATGTTTTTGATCCTTGAATGTTTTTTTTAAACTATATTATTAAAAATCTTAAAGTATATCTGCAGAGGTGGACAAATCATAAATCCTTTAACTAGACCACTGGCCCAATGAAATCTGCAGATTTCTGGCCAGGTTGTGTTCTGGTTGCTCGGAAATGTAACAGATGTGACTTAAATTGGAAGCTCACGTTACATGAGGGTTAGTTAATAGGGTTAGTTAATACTAAGTTAGGCAACAGATGATTTTGTAGCCCTACTTCTTTAAAGTCTTGTTATAAAGGTTTTGATGTAGCACATTGTTTTGTAAGATGTTTTGTCCTCACGTTGTAAGAAAAATGTCTTTTGACTCTAGTCTAAACTCTGGCCTAGTCTCTGAATTTTTCCTCATTTATTTATTTATTTATTTATTTATTTTTAAACCTGTGAGGTTTTTGGTGTTAGTAAGCAGGAGACTTATGACTTGAGACTTTGGAGATATGACTGCTTTGTGGTAGACTCTTGCTTGATTGTGGTCACCGGTGCCTGATAATTAATCTGCCTATTAAAATCTTCTGTACACTGGCTCATGTATAGCACAGCATGCAGTGGTGGTTGTATGCCTTAAAGCTTCACCACCATGATGCACAAACACCTTTTCCCCAAAAGCCATTAGCAAGTAGACTCTAAAAGGCAAAATTAGACTCTAAAATTTGCTAGTCACAGGCATGATTTGTCCACCATTTACCTAGTTGTTCAGGTGGGTGTTATTTATTTAATATATTTATATAAATACAACCTATTAGTTTTACACTCTTTACCTTGGCTTTTTTATTGTCCCCACAGTGTCCCACTCTATTCAAGAAAGAATGTAATAAATGCCTTCAGGTACAGCTGTTCAAGTTTGAAATATTATCTGTCTAATCACTCCATCCTTCTCATGTCTCAGAAATAACTCGACCATCCAAAGTTAAAACATGCTAAAAACAAAATCTTTTATTAAGTAATTTTGCTTTGCATTGTGGTGATCATCACATTGCACCTCATTTTATCATTTGACTCAATTGGCAAACGTTGTTTTGATGATAATTAGAAACGTCTGGTCAGTAAAGTCTCTTTCCTGAATTTTTATCATTATAACTAACATGGTTTCTGTTGGTGTTACTGTGCTATAAGAGGAAGTGGAACTCTTAAGTAACAGGCCCACAGTGTTTTTTGGGATGAAGTATCTCCCTGACCAGTATGTTAACATTTGCCTTGAAGAGCATTAAATTATAAAGTTTTCTATAATGGCATATAAATTTATTTCAGTAGAGTTAAAGCAGTACTCTAATCCTTACCATGTAAAGTGTTAGGAAATGATTTTTGCTCTCTGTGAGAAGTCAGAGTTAGGCCACTGCCAGAGAATAGCTTACTGACTAGATGCCATTCCATACTTGCTTGCAAACATGATCTTATTTTGTGTAGTTAGTGCATGCTGCCCTAGTCAATAGTTTATTGTCCCCTGTCCAAACCTCCTTATTAAATAGTCCAAGTGCTTGGTGCAGTTGTATCTCACACAATCCTGTGTTTTGAAGCAGGAACCACGTGAAGCCCCAGACAAGGGTGAATGATGGACTGGCCTCCACTGTCACCCCTGTGACTGTGGTAGACGGGCTTCGCAGTCCACAGGCTCCTGCCAACAGTAGCTCAGTGCTGGCCACCTCAGAGCTGAGCTCCTCTTTCCCACATCTGACCACCTCCACCGAGCCAAACGATGACTGTACTGTGGCTGGACGGGGACGGTATGATTTCATGTCTGAGTTCCATTTTATTTGTATAGCACTTTTATTTGTAAATAACGATGGACATTCTCAAAGCAGCTTTACAGAACATGACCATAATAAACAATTTAACAAAATACTAGGAAATTTTAGAACGATTAGTAAGTCAGGATCAATAGCTAATTATATAGTGTGTTTGTATTTATCCCCATTGAGCAAGCCTGAGTTGACTCTGGAAACAGTGGCAAGGACAAAACTCCCTTAGATGGAAGAGGAAGAAAACTTGAGAGGAACCAGACTCAAAAGGGAACCCATCCTCAGTTGGGTGACACTGGAGGGCGTTAATTTAAATAAAAAAAATAAATAAATAGTACCACATGATGTAAGGAACATCTTCACAGTATTACATGGTTTGTTCCCAAAAGCCCAATGGCAGAAAAGACAGAAATAATTAGTGTCATTATTGATGGAGGATCCGAGTTTGTAATTGACTGGAAGAGTTAACCTTGTGTTTACAGGAGGAATACGTACAGAGCAACAAGGAGGAGGAGAGAGGACGAACGAACCATAGTAATGCACATATTCCTGCAGGTTTTATTTCTTATTTCATTATAAGGTTTTCTGCATTTTATTGACTTTTTTTTTCTACGTGTACTCTTCTACAGAGGCCAGTTCCACTCACTGAAGTTAAGGTTTCACCACCTAAATTTGACCTGGCTCCTTCTAATTTTCCTCCACTCCCTGGATGCTCAGGCAGCCCACAGGGAGAGCCGGTTTTAGAGAATCGCATGTCTGACGTAGTACGGGGTCTCAACAGAGATAAGGTGAGTTCAGTCTTTGCTTTAAATGCCTGAATTTGCACCCAGGAATGAGTTTATAGCTCATTTTGGATAGCTTAGGTTTGCTTTTGAGAAAAGATTAATTGATTAGTGCTTTGTCTACTGCATGTCCACATCACATGCATGTGTGTGAGAGCGTTCACACCACATGGGTTCTACATGTTACAATGTTACTGTAAGTTGCCATGTTACAATATTTATTCCAGTCCCAAGAGTGGAACAGATGGTATTCTTGCTTATACACAGGCTGAAAAAAAAAAAAACTTATCCAGCCATGTAATCTTGAGTCTGGTACAAAACTGCATCATAAAAGTACACAATGTGTTAGGAACCCCTGGCTTATGAGATTCTTATTTTTGATTTTGTTTCTCTTTCCAGCAGTCAGACTCAAACAAAGAATCCACTGTGAGCGCTGCTGCTCCGGCCTCTGAGGAGACCGTCCCCAGACCTGCATTGAATGCAAGCAAACCCACTGTTCAGGCTGCAGATCCTGCTAGCTACAGGTATGTATGAGGAGGGCAAGACCTTCTTGGGTCTATATTATCATAAACATTTATGGCTCCTTATTTTGTGTTATTAGCCTTTATTGTATATGAAGTCTAAATCCCTCTGTCTCTGTTTGTATTATATTTGGGTGACTGTATGAACATGCAGCTGAAAGAAATCGAATGCTGTTTGAAATTTATTCCATTTTCCCTGTGTGCTGCTTGGCTCAAGCGCAACCCCTCAGGAGAAGAAACTGGATAAAACTGAGCCCTTGGTCCATAAAGACATGCCTGTGAACCCAAGCACCATCTCAGCCATTCCACAGAGTCCGACTCAGCCAGCACCGATCAAGACTCCGCCGAGTCCTGCTACCCCTGCAACCCCTCAGGCCAACGCTGGCCAATCTAACCCTGCCCCACTGGTAAATGTATTCATTGTTTATCTACAGAACTTGATTTGATTATATTGCACACCTCAATCTGGACAATGAGTTGACTTGTCCTTCACGTTCTGGTCACTTTCAATATCAGTGTGCTATGGAGAAAAAAAAAAGATCACCATAAGTGTTGTGGTATTTTATATGGATGCATTTTGGTTTGGAGTATGTTGTTGCTGTATTACCCTAATAACAGACAATGCATGCTATTTGTCTAAACTCCCAATTAATGTTTGACACACTAATTTGCTCATGCTTATCAGTTGCCATTTGTCCTCTGTTGATAAACTTTGGTCTTATTTTAGGCTTCACGGATAAAATCTTGTCTCTTATCTTAGGAGCCTCGGAAACTGAGCTACGCTGAGGTGTGCCAGCGCCCCCCCAAGGATCCACCCCCTCCTCCACCCCCACCTGTGGTCAGCCCCAGTCCTGCCAGCTCTACCTCACAGCCTCTGAGGGAGCTGCGTGTGAATAAGGTGGATGAGCAGACGGGCAGCAGCGAGAGGCCAGAGAGGCCTCAGGATCGTGGGGGGGACTGTAAGAGCCGAGAGGGCAGGCTGGCTCGCGACTCTCAAGGTTTCTACCGTAGCAACGGACCTCCCAGAGCCAGCACGGGAGGTTTCAAACTTCGTGAGCAGCAGAGGCGTCCTCAGTTCACCCGCCGCACTTCACCCCAAGGATCATCCAGACACACTGGCAAAGAGCAGAACATCCCCCCTATATCGCCAAAGTAAAGACTAAATCCTTACAAATGTATGAATTATATACACATATACATACGTATATATATATATATAAATATATATATATAAAAAGAGATGAAATATAAAAAGTTTAAAAATCTAAAATAGCCACCTCTTTTGCCTGGAGCACATCCACAGGAAAATCTCATGAAATGACAATGCACAGATGGAGACCTCATGGTGAATGGGCATCAGAAAATTGAAGCTAGTTGTAAGCTTGAAGGAAGTCATCAAATAGGAAAAAGTGCGCTTCTAAACTTGACAATGCCCATCAGAATGTAATTTTTTTTTTTTTCCCTCCCCCTCTCCCTCCCCCACTTCCTTGATGAGGGCGTTTTACCCAGGAGGCGGTGGGACTGAGGGCATCATAACAGCCAAGTGATCAGTGCTGTTGTTGAAACAATGATGGTAGACTGCAAAGAACATATGCACTAAGAAGAAAAGGAACATGAATACTGTCATGTACCTATACAAAGATATCACTTTGACATGCAAGGATTCTACTAACACTTCCTTTTTTCTTTCTTTTTTTTTTTCTTT
>JAOTRN010000019.1:4438453-4449472 GCA_028566695.1 Bagroides melapterus
TGGGCCAGGACTGGATATCTTGGCTTCATCAGGAGGACCGAGCTACTGGATGCTACCGGAGGTCAGACTGTTTAAACATTTAGCGTAGCTGTACTGTCCACATTTCTGAGTAGCTGTGGGAATCTAGACAATATACCAGTATGAATGAAAATGATACAATTCTTTCTTATCCTTTAGATCGTCACGATGCACTGTTTGTGGTCGGCTCACTGGATGAGACGTTAGAGCTACGTGGTCTGCGCTATCACCCCATCGATATTGAGACGTCAATATCACGGGCACATCGCAGCATTGCAGAGAGGTGAGAGTTCAGGATGTGGCGGTCACGCACTGCCAGTCAAACGGTTTTGAACACTTCATTATTAACATGTCTCATTAAGCTACAAGCAGTGGACATAAATACTCATAAAATACAATATATAACATCAAAAACAATATATAATATCAAAGAATATCTTATTTGAAAAGTTAATTGTGAAACATCATAGGTTCATTTTTTTTGTTTCTTCCTTTGACTTGTAGTCTACACGAGTCATTTTATTTCACATTTTTATTCCAGAATTAAGTCTTTCGGCTTTCACCTGTAATAAAGTCATTCAACGTGACGTAATTTTATCCACAATGCTTGGATCACATTTACAAATATCACACTGCAGCAGTTTTATCTTACCAAATATAAAACATATTTAGGGGCCAAGCACCAAAGGTACATTGGCATCCTGCTGTAACTCTTATTCTATTTGTTCTATTTTATTCTGTTTATATTTAAGGATTTGTTTTTAGACATGAATTTTTTTACTTTAGATGATAATCATTCATTGTTGGGCTTCTTTCCCCACAGTGCCGTGTTCACTTGGACCAACCTGCTGGTGGTGGTGGCTGAGTTGAGCGGCTCCGAGCAGGAAGCTCTGGATCTGGTGCCTCTCATCACTGGAGTGGTTCTGGAGGAGCACCATCTGATCGTGGGTGTGGTGGTTGTTGTGGACCCCGGCGTCATCCCCATCAACTCTCGGGGGGAGAAACAGCGCATGCACCTGCGGGACTCCTTCCTGGCTGACCAGCTGGACCCCATCTATGTTGCCTACAACATGTGAGCTGACGGGACCTTCTTCAGGGGATCAGAAATAAATATCAGAAAAACGAAAGTCTTTCCCAAGCATGGGGCCATCAGCTAATCCTCTCTGTGCCTCTCGATAACACGAGATGCTGCATCAGACACACAGCATCATTTGCAAGAGGTGCTCAGTTCTCCTTGTGCTAGACTAACAGGTTAACACCGCCATGTTTTTTTTTAACTCGAAACTTTGCCAACAGCCATTTTGAAAAGCAGAAGGCAAAAAAAAAAAGTTGCAGGTAATTCACTGCTTGCAGTTGCCTCTTCAGTAGGGCAGATAGTATCACCGACCCTAAAGACTCTGCGCTCTGGTTTGAGACCAGACAGAAGATTTGTGGGACTTACATAGAAAACTTGTCCTTGCACTTTATTCCTCCTCCTTTTGAGCCTTTTTTGTTGAGGAGGATGTCCTTCATTTTTCATTCTAGAAGTGCAAACAAATTTAAAGATGTCTTGCAACATATTTTGTCCATCTGGGGAGAAATCACTCTCTCTTGGTGCAGTCTGGGATCTTATTATGCATCAATCATGAGGGCAAAACACTGTCCTGATTTTAATAGGGCTTCTGAAAACCCTCCTCGGTGCTCACTCTGAACTTTAAGCACTATTTCTCCCCTGCTGGACAAAACGTCACACGGAGAACGTTGAGTATTAGCAGCGTCAGGATCACCAGCGTCATTGACTGTGCTAGTTTGACATGCAGAATTTGCTTTGTTCATATATATTTTGTCTTTTACTCAGTACTACTAGTTGTTTTAAAGTGGAAAGTGAAAGGTTTACATCCAAACCTCTGTTTGAGTGCACGAGAATACATTTTTATAACTCATATTGCCAACAGTAATGCACAGCATTGATAACCAGTATGATAAATAGCTTTTAAAGGATCCTCATAGGAAGCACAAGTCGATTCGAACATTACTGGATTTCTATCTTGAAATTTATATGCAGTGAACTAATGTACACTTAGGGTGAAAGGAAAGTTTCAAGATAAACTCCATGCCTTATGAAACCTGTGGAAATTTTACTTTTTTATGTATGTTTTATTCTTTTATTTGTATTGCTGTACTTATACTTTATACTGGTATCAAAGGGACTGTGGACTGGTGAAAATCGGGAAGGCTTCATGTGTGTGTAGGTTATCGTAGTGTCTCACTGGGTGTTACTGTATAATCAACCGGACACGTCATCACGGTCCCCTAAACTTGACTGAGCTCGCGTAGTTGATGGGAAAATCTCATCACTGGTTTAAAAAAGAAGAATTATTAAAAAAAAAATAAAAAAAAAAGTAACTATTTTACACTTTTTGTCTCGGATAAATACGATTAAGTTGCACGTTCTGTCTTTTTAATTTCTGTGTGCTTCTGAAATTTTAGTTTAAAGTGTGTGCACATATTACCCATTCCATCATGATGGCAGTATTGTAAAAAAAAAAGAAAAAAAGAAAAAAAGTTACTTTTCCCTCATTGTTAATAGAAATGGCAATATTTAAGGAATGATTTTAGTCTACCAGATTTATATTGCTTTACTGTTTACATGCTGTTCAATGTTTATGTCCATTTTAGCACAGGGTCATGTGACATTTAACACCAGAAACCATTGAAAACTTCCTGGCATTATGAACACATGCAAATCCATTTGTACAGTTTAATCCGTGAGAGAAGTGGTTTTATTCTGTGGACTCTTTACTGTCAGCTGCTAATTCTGGTTTAATCTGTTCAAGCAAACTGAATTAGTCCGAGAACTGAACTTTAATCTTAGTGCCCTTTAGGAGACTGTTCTGATGGACCGGATTGAGGTTTTTTTTGTTTGTTTTTTTGTTCATTTTGGTTTGTTGTTTTTTTTTTTTTTGCAAATCCATTAATTTCAATGCAGAGCTAAACACCCATTTAATTAAACTTATTAAATAGACTGTCTGTTGCTTTTATTTTCACAAAATATATTAAATTACTGGGCATATGACTGTATATGTGATTATTTTCAAATGGTCATTTTTTTATATTGATATATATATTGTAACGGGTGCTCTGGGGACGGAACACGGAAGGAGAGCACAGAGACAGGAGATCAGCAAAATCCAACAGGTTCAGTGCCTTTATTCACAATTCTCTCCACCAAAAGAAAAACAAAATTCATTCAATAGAAGGGAGGAAATGGGAACAGAGGAAATAAGGGCTGTTATTAAAGATCCCAGTTACCTTGAGTAACATTAATGATCGTCTATAGTTCTAATTCACTAAATCTTAAATCTGATAATTATTGACAAGGAATGTATGGATTTTAATTGGAACTGCATAGAATTCAAATAAATTACCAATAAAATGCAACTATACAATCAGGACAATTGGCTTTACAGTTCCTGAGATTGTTGCCATGCCGACACGTCCTCTACGCCATGTATCAGTAAAAAGGGTCTGCTGCAGTACCACTGCATGTTAGCTTTTACCAGATTATTCTCAATACAGCAACGACATTGACATCTGTGTGTGTGTGTGTGTGTGTGTGTTATGATTGTATTGGGTGCTGCAGTGTTGCTGTGTTGTAGTCATTATATACCTTCAGAGTCCACACGTGTAACATACATTAATCGTGTAGTGTAAGCTTTATTTTTCTTTCGTAGCCCTTCGACAGACCAGTGTTTTGCTGGTTTGTGTGTCAAGCTCATTCATTTGTCCGTTCATTCATTGATTCGTGCATTTCCAGTAATTGCTTTTCCTGGTGAGGATTGCAGTGAATCCTGAGAACACACACACACACACCTCACAGGTTCAAAACCCTGGTTCCTTGTGTTTGTGTGTGTTTTAATTATTACATATTCTCCTCTTCCAATAGCATGATCCCACTTTCCAAAAACATCCTGGTAGGTAGATTAACATTCACAGCATTTGGCAGACACCTTTATCCAGAGTGACGGTGATATGTCTTGCTTATACAGCTGAGTAATTTAGGGGTTAAGGGCCTTGCTCAGGGGCCCAGTGGTGGCAGCTTGGTTGACAAACTCCTAACCTTCCCATTATTCAACACCCTTACCACTAGGCTACCTCATGTCCCCAGACAGATGTGCAGCTTTATGTACAGATATTCTATTTAGTCCAAGACTAAGTGTTTTTACTATACAGTTATTTATGAAAGGTGTTTATTTCAAAAACAGAAGGAGAAATTCTGGAGTTGCACAGAGATTTAAAGAAGCTGTGCATTTAGGGAACTTTTAGATGAAATCTAAAATAGTACTATACTTACGGATGTGGTGGTGGTTTTTTTTTTTCTTTTAATCTATAATTCTTCCACTTTTTCTTAAGACTATTTGATTAATGGTTTAAGACGTACGCTATGAGTGGATCTACTAAGCTACTTATCTTCTAAACCATCAGTTAATTGGTTAAGAATGATATAAAATAGCAGGTAGGCAGATGGCATGACTCACAACATGTGTTTAGAAACTCACTATCAAGTCATTAATAAATGTGTTCAACATAAATTGTGATGTGATTTACAGTATACCAGTTGTACATCTCAGAAATAGTTGTAAAAGAAGGTAAAAAAAAAAGTTTTTATGGATAAAATTTTAATTTAAATATAAAACTAAAAGGGACATTCAAATTGATTTTCCGTTCACTGTTAAAAATTCAGCTTGCAATTTCTGACCGCTTTTGCTATTTGATGTAGTGAGGTAACAATGAATTGGTATTAATTACATTTTTTAAGTTAAACTTGACTTTTACAATTAAATGTGTGCAACTTTGCAGCGATGAATGCAGGCGGAAACATTTCTAGCTATTAGCATTTAACAAAAATATAAACATTGTCTAATTAAAGCGTATATAGAGCTTTTTGTTTGATGTTTACTCATAAATGAAATGTACTCATAAAGTATATCTTCTAAAATACATCTCATGCACCACCAACAACAACAAAAAAATGAAAAACTTTCTTTAAAGACTTATTTCTAAAATTCCATAGTATTTATATTTTTAAATTTATTTAGAGACCCGGTCTATTGTGCTTGAGACCCGGTTATTTTCAACAAGATTTCTTTTTCCTTTTCTTATTATATTAAAATCATGCAAACCAAACTGTATAGACATAAAAAAAACTCTCACTACGTTTCACTCCTTCCAGCTTCTCGGGCAGCAGAGATGAACATTTGGATCATATCTTGGAAACCATAAATCCTACAGCCCCAACAACAAAACGCTTGGAAACTTGGTATTAAACAAATTCCACAATCATGAAAATTATGGCTAAAATGTAATCTACACATACGATATAATACATTAATTTACAACGATTTATTTGCCTTGACGTGTAATATTTTAAACACCTTTTTTAAAAAAAAAGTTTTAAAAACTTTTGTGTTGTTAGACGCAGGATACCTGCTAGACGTACCCGAATGATCTGTTAGCAGAACAAGCTAACTGAGCTAGCTTACACTCCCCTGAGACACCAATGATCTATGCTATTTTCCTTCCAACTTTTTTGTTCGTAATGTCTCTATAGATGTCTTTATTCTTTTTTTTTTTAAGTCAAACAGTAAAAATAAGATTTAAAAGCAGTTGGGAAATACGGTTACGATGCGACGGGTGTGGGAGGGGGATGAACAAATCGGTTGTACAACGCGCGCCACACGATTGGTCCATGGGCATCATACGAGCCAATCGTCTGGATCTGTAGCGTTACACGTCAAAGGTAATTTGGATAAAGATGAAAAATATTAAAATTGCTTTGTCACGCGCGTTTGTGACGAATAAGAATGTCTAGCTATCACTGTGTCGCTCGCTCATGTGAACATAGCTTTAAGTTGGCAGCACTGACCCCAGCACAGGGCAAGTTCGGGGTTGCCACGCCCCCTGTTAATTTCATTGGCTCATGGTCGTATGGCGCTTGAGCTCGACTTCCGGTATTTTTTTGTTTATACGTTCGGCTGACAGTAGCGGGGCTTTATTACTTCTCACTTCCATCTCTGTTTCTTTTCTTACTTGCTGTATAATCGTCGAGTTTTAATCCGTGAACATGTAAGTAGCTGAGGATATATTTTCTTCAAATACTCTGCAAAATTTATCCATTTTAAATATAGGTTTGAAATTGTACAATTCCGGTTGTTTGTGTAGAAGGACCGTATGAAAAGTCTCGTTGTTTTATATGGTTTGTATTAGATGTCAGACCAAATTAATAAGCTCTACTGGTAATTATTTTGTGTGTTTGTATGTGTGTTTTACCTTAACAGAAGTTGAAAAACTAGAAAAAAAAAATAGCATGGGTAAGGAAGCAGCTGAATGTTAAATATCTTTAACTTTGATGCTTTCTCATTTCTCTTTAAATCTGGTTTCCAGCGGTGTTCTTCTTGATTACGATACCATTTGCTTTTTGTACAGATTTGACTCTCCTTGTTACCTGTCTTCTACCTGTTTACTTTCGTTAAACAAGGGTGCTTTTTTGGCTTCTCCAATCTCTCAAGAGTTCTGCATGCATGAACTGAAAAAAATTCAGTTAAAAGTTTGTTAATTCATGAAGCCCAGATCATAGCAGATGTTGGAAAGAAAGATGTTCAAGTTACAACGAATCTTCAAATGACTTTTGCAGAAAAGATGAGCAGCATGCCCCTGTCTCGCTCTGAGGTGTTCGGGGAGCTGAGGAAAGAGCTACATGAGGATAAAGAATTTCATCAGTCTGATGTCCATATCTTCATCATTATGGGTGCATCAGTAAGTTCGATTTTATGGATGAAAAGTGCGAACATAAGCTTTCTAGCATGAATATTCTAAATACGGTTTTAGAATAATATTTAAATAGAGAGCTTAATGTTAAAACCTTAGATCCACAACTTGGACCAGCTGCTTACTCTTGTTTTTGAACTAATTCTCTGGACTTATTCCTGAATTTTTATTTTTATTTTTTTTTACCTCCGTCATTTAGAGGGAAGTAGAGCAATATCCAGTTGTGCAATAAACGAAAAGAAAGACTTGAATGAGGAAATATGAGTACAATACAGAAGGGTTGAGTAACACAGAGGGGAGGTTCAGCTTGGGACCCGTCATGGCACTGAATGCTCATTGGTCAGATATTATGGCAACAGGCTGCTGATTGGCTAAACAATAAAAAAGTCCTGTTTTTGACAGGATGAGGTAGATATTTGAAATAAGAGATCTTTGGACATTTTAACTTGAGAAAGTGTGATCATGACATGGAAATCTGTTAAATCTAAGCATATAAGTACAGTAAAATTAATGTTTTTCCTAGAGGGTAAAGAGGGTGCTCCCTTTAATAGGCATGGTGCTATTGAGCTAGCTTTTGCAGGATCATTCTCACTCAGCACTTTTTCCTGCAAGGAAGCAGGAAGGTCAGGTAACTATGTAAGTGTAGCATTGATAGTCTTAGGTGTGGCGCTCTGCCCAGACACACGGACCTGAGACTTGATGCTTAAATAAACAGTGACTAAAGCTAATCTATCATTTCTGTCTGGACAAATTTCTGGCAGAACTAAAATCTGGCTGTGATACTCTTTACTGGTGTATCAGTTCTGCTTTTCTTGTTCATTACATTGTATTTCCTTTTCTTTACTCCTGGATCAACATGGACCTGTTATGACAAGAAATTTGAGTGTAGGTTAAGCGAGAAGAAAGACGCAAGGTGAGTGTAAACCTTTGCACTGGTTAGATGAGGATTTCAGAGTGACAGCTGCAAGACTGGATGAACTTCTTCAACGTATCCTACCACATGTCAAATCCTTTCCATCTGATGTGCTCCGCTTAGGCATTCAATATAGTACAATTTAGAAATATAGATGCTATATACTATATAATAGATACTATAACTATATGAACAAAGGCTACATGCAGATCTCAGCCAGGAGAAACTCAGTTACCATAGCCACAAGGTCAGAGCCAGACATGTCATTTAAAACCCATTTGGAATAATGGCTTCAAGATACAGGATCTTCAGCAGACCTTGTAAATGCTTACCAAACTGTTGACTTTGTGCAAGGCCATACAGCTTTCACAATTTTCTGTACTGATAACTCTATGCCAGGACTGTACAGGTATGTAGGCCACCACGCTAGTAGATGGGATTACCACAGATGGAGAGATGCATGAAATGGGTCAGCTGCTTACAAAATCCTGTTTGGGGAAAGATAGTTGGCTACACGAAGAGCTTTGTCTGTCAGAGACGGCTAGAGGTCTAATTAGCTGAGGCTGGAATTCTGCTGTATCAGGAAATGAGGCATTTTGCAGGTACTTTGTGTAAATCTGACTATATTTTTAATTAAAGTGTACCTGCATTTCATTAAGTCAAGTGTGTCTTGTTTGTCAGCACATGTTTCTTGTGATGAGATGCCTAATTACTTATAAAATTGGGTGACAAATGATGTTGTGTATTGTTTACCTAATTATTTGTTTTACATCTGTTTAATATTTGGCTTTTCATATGTCATTACTTAATGGCCACAAACATCTTAAATGACTCCAACCAGAAGTAGCAACTGGCAGAACCCAGGGTTTCCTTCCAAAGTTCATTAGCTCAGCCACTTTCTTGTGCATGTGTCCCTGCATGCATTACTTTAGCTCTACCTGATCGTATAAATAAATCAATATGTATTCATGTATACTCTTATCTCATTGCAGGATTTTGTTATTTGCTGAGGCACTTCCTCGTATCAGTGCGATTCACTCAGTTATTTCACCACTCGTTTCTTTTTCCTTCCTTAAACTTAATGTCTTTGATTGCACAGAAGGAGCATTTTACTGACTTTGAGTCTTATATTTTTAAAATGTGTTAGTAATTCACGCTTTTCTGTGTAAGCAGTCTGATCTATGAATGATGAATGCCTCTTGACTAGAAATGATCTGACACCCTTCCTTAACCGTACCAAACCAAACCAGACGACTTGCAGAGGAAGTTCATGTGTTGCTTCATCTATTGCAATAAGGCAACTTCAGATTGAGGCCAGGTTATTACCTCATAACTAAAAGGAACTTTCAACTATCTCTTGTGTGACAGATCTGCATTTAATATCGGTACTACATCAGTACATCAGTGTCAGCTTCACGTATTTAGTATGTGTGTGTGATTCTGCATTAATTAGTATTAATAAGTGCAAACACTGGGCCTCATTTATCAGGCTTTTTCTAAGGGTGGGTGTACATTTTTGCAGAAGCCTAAACAAACAAAAAAAAATCCACATAGCGTTTGGAAGGCTTTTTTTTTTTCCTCTTCATTTTATGTAGATGAACGACAATCAACTGTAAATTTTTTAGATGCGTGAAAGACGGGAAGTGAAAGTTGTTTAGACTAATGCCAATAAAATATAGAGTTCAAAATCTCCTGAGATGATCAGATTTGCCTGACTAACTACATTTGAATAAAAACTCCATTCTAATTTTATTAGTCACATACACAGCTATACACAGTATCTCGTGCAGTGCAAAACTTTTTACGAATGTCCAGTGACAAAATTCGTTAAAACAGTATTACGTGTGTAGTATTAGTAAAAGTATCTAAAACTGTAATATGGTTAGAATAAAGATCGATGACAGAAAACATATGGACTGTGTGGAAGTGTGGAATAAAGTGCAGACGTACATGGAAAACAGTGTGGTGGTTACAGATATAAGGCTAATGTATGAGAAATATGTATTAAAACATGAAAGTACAGGTACAGTAAGAGGAATGTAGGGGTGTGTGAATGTTGTTCAAACCGATCCTATGTATTGTTCTCGGATTAAGCTTATGCCTCTTTCACTATAACAGGCAGATATAACTATTCAAACACATCATGAGAAAGCACTACTTACCCAGCAAGGTATTAGATGTGTTCAGGTAGACTGACAGCATATAATGCTGCTTGTTTTTTTTTTTTTAAAAAAAAAAAACGATTTCTTACCCAACAATGACCTTTACAGGCAAAGTAATAAAGATAAAAATATTTCTACATAGTTTTGTTTAAGTGGTTAAAGTACATAACTAGTACGGATACTTGATTTTGGTCTCCTTTTTTTCTGTCTATTTTTTTTGCTGTAAATCAGACATTCCCACTTAGACATTTAAATAACATTATGTAACTCTTACATTACCTTTATAGCACTAAAAATCTCTCTCTACATACTGTATGTACATACATATATAATGCATATATTAATCTCTTGTTTGTTTGTTTTTTTCTTGTTGTTGTTTCTAGGGAGATCTGGCCAAAAAGAAGATTTATCCAACTCTTTGGTAAGCAGGTTGTGATGCAAAGTGCATATGAATGTGTTGACTTTTGACAGTATCACTATCAGTATTACACAGGAGCAGTGTGACCAAGCTTACTGACCCAGGCAAGTGGAAGATACAGTGCACAGGAAGTTATCCAGGCAGCCAGTCATGAAGCAGCTATAGCAAAAATCGTGTTATTGTTCACATTCAAACATCCGAAATGAGAAAAGTGTGATATCTATGATCTGTGGCATGGCCCTGTCTGCCAGATGAGGCTGGTTTGGGTATTTCAGAAATGTCCTGGGATTTTTATGCACAAACCTTAACTCTGACTTCTTTCGAGTCACCCAGAATATTGTGAAAAAACAAAAAACATCCTCTGTGGGCAGACAGGACTTGAGGTTGATCGATGAGGTCAGAGGAGAAGAGCTAGACTGGTTCATGCTGACAGGAAGGCTCCAGTAACTCAAATAACTGTAGCAGCATATAGAAAGTACTTTCATTTCTATTCCATTCAAACAATTCGGATGTAAATAATCTCAAATGTAACAACTACATATATATATATTAGTTCTGTGAGAGAGTCCATAGCAGGATACTAAAGACTATTAAAAAAGTATATCATGAGTATGTGTGTGTAATGTGTCTATCACTGAATAAACACTGAAATCTTGTATATTATTGTTCTCTCTCTCAGGTGGTTATTCAGGGATGGTCTT
>JAOTRN010000019.1:4586910-4612509 GCA_028566695.1 Bagroides melapterus
ACTACACTGGTGCACTCCATGGCCACCCAACTTGGGGCCACTTTCTTCAGGCTGAGTGGCACCACTTTGCTATCCAAGTGGAAGGCTGAGGCTGAGCAGCTTCTGGGCATGCTGTTCTCAGTAGCTGCAGCACGCCAGCCAGCTGTGGTGCTGTTAAGTGAGTTAGAAGCTTTTGAGGATGATGAGGGTCTCAGGCAACAGCTGCAGGCACAGTTGGAGAAGGTACAACGTGGCATGGTGATGGTGGTGTGTTCTACGCGCCATCCAGAGCATCTGAAAGAGCCACTGCTGCGTTGCATGGCCAAGCGTTACCATGTCAGCCTGCCGGATGGAAGTGGGCGCAGGCAGCTGCTCCTGCAAGCTCTTGGGCCCCATGGCTGCAGTCTGAGTGAACAAGAGCTGGCTGCTGTACTGCAGCGCTGCGATGGATTCTCTGCACGTGAGCTGCTACAGCTCAGTCAGCAGGCTCTTGCTTCAGCATCAACTTCAGGCACTGGTCAGATGCATGGCCTTGGTGTGCCTCTCTCTTCGCCAGCCTTCAAAGACTTTGAGAGTGCTTTCTGTAAGGTGCGACCGCATGGGGCCCCCAAAGAATTGGACACTTGTATGGAATGGAGCAAGGTGTATAGCCACTAAGAGACAGTTCAGCCACTGGAATCGGGACTGCTTATCTTTGTGCAGAGGTAGAAAGCCTCATGGATACTTTTTTCCTTTTATTTCTTTGTTTTCTTTTTGTAGCTACATACTTTGCAGCCAAAAAAAAGGGGGTTATTTTGGGAGATTACATTTTACGGTGAAAAGGCATTTTAGAATGAACAGTTTCTTGTCCTGGAAACATGCCATGGTGTGCTGTTTTTCTATAAATAAACATATACTTTATTTTTCTTCCCCAAAAGAAATTAAATATTAGGCATTTATCAAAGGGGCTATTGCTAGTTGTTTGCTAATAGAAAATCTGAAATATTTTCTGGAATATCACTAGAATTCTGATCAGCCTTGATACTGGAATGACCCTGGAGTATATTAATAATGCCCCATATTAACTGCAATTCTCAGGATCCTATTTATTGCCTGCCTGCTCCAATGGCATTATATTTTTTATTATTTTGATTTACTCCAAATTGATATTTTGTTGTTAACAGCTTGGGACGTATTGGAGCAAATGAATTGTTTTTGACCAAAAATGATAGAAAAGCACCATATCGCTTTTAAATGATACCTGCCCTATTGACAGCATTTTACCAAAAGGCAACCACCGTTATGCAACCTGCTTAAAACCAACAATATTGTGCAAAATAGCTAGACCGTGGTCATATTGTGTGCACTTTGTCAAAGCACGGTCTTTTCATGAAAAGTGTATGCATCTCTACCCAAATAGTATTAAGACATAGGAAGTAAGAGAGAAAGCATGAGACTGGCCCTTATTGTCAGCACAATCTGCTCTGTACACTGTACAAACCAGACAAACTGGAATATCCAAAATGTTCTGGGGCGTTAACCCGTAACCCCTAACCACGAGTTCCTGCATCCGTCTCACATTCCTTACCCAGATATCTGATTCAGTCTGATGACAGTCTCTTTGGACCCTGGAAATGCAAGAGCAAAAAAAGTCTAATATTCTCTTCTTACTGCTTAATATTTTTTTCTTAGTATATGTAGTCTTGTTTGAAATACTCAGGAAGAATTTCTTTACCTCAGAAATGATAACGAATGTATGTAACCTTAGGGTCTTAGTAGTGAACATTGAGGTGGTTCAGAGTTGTGTGTGTGTGTGTGTGTGTGAGAGAGAGAGAGAGAGAGAGAGAGAGAGAGAGAGAGGTCACAGATCTGTACACACACATCAGCTGTGATATTACCTCATAGGAGAAAACTTGAAAATGCTACAAAGACTAACATTGAATGTAATTCAGGTATTTCAGGGGATATCTGATGCCATAAAAATCCACAATTTTTGTAATTCTATATATATTCATAATTCCTTCATCCTTTCCATTTATTTTGGATGTAGATTTTGATGGAGTGATGATTGTCTTCATGAAACGTTCTTGTAGATTGCAGGTCAGATGCTTGTTTTTGTTGGACAAACTGTTTTGATTATTTTTCCATAAATCACGCTGAATTCGGTTTGAATGATGTTTTATAGATTTTATAATGACATTAGAATTCTTCACATAACAGAAACAAGCCCAAAGATTAATTAGAGCAGATTTGTATGCAACTGGCAGCTAATCGTGTCTAATATACACATGTCGGTTGTGTCATGCAGTTTCCTGTACACACAAACACACTGCTGATACACACTACATGTAGACAATCCAGAAGCTTCTACCAATGTTAACCATTTTGGCTTTTACTCCAAATGCTACCGAGTGCGCCGATGCCATGGCTCTGCAAAAGATACCCAAATCATATCCAAGCATCATAATCATACATGTATTTACAAGGGATTATATTATAAGGGATGGACAGACCTTTGAGTACATTAATTCTTTCTCATCCTCTTTTTTATTTTGCATCGTTCTTCTTGAACACTGTTATACCGATCAAGCTTAGCTGGTGGCTTCTGACACGACACAGAATGTCGTGACGATCGTGATGATCTTATGCATACACGTTGATCCGGACTGACATTAAAGTACAAAACCCAGCGTTCTTGCACTCTGACTACACGTGTTAAAGTGTAGACGCAATACAGAGCACTGCCCTCTATAAGTCCCAACATTTGAGAGACTAATTTTTATATAAGACTCTTTCTTATTCTACCAAATATGAGCATCCCAATTTCCAAAGTTGTATACAGGCATGTTAGCAGTTTGTTCAACAAAACTGGCATTAATTAGCTGTTTTGAATCTATTAGTACAGTATATTTGATCTAGGTTCTTGTTCTTGTACATTTTCTGTAACCATTTCTACCTCATTGTTTATTTTTTGTTTTTTTTTTGCAACATATTGTACATGAAAATATTTATTTCATGTCTTTTTTGATGTCTGTTTTGAAAACAATAATGTTCTTGAACTGTATTGGTCTACCTCAAAAAAGGCTGTATTTTAAGAGAAAATATCACACATTATTAAAGAGAATATGTCAACCTTTTGAACCCAGGTTTATTTCTCACGCTGTGTGTGCTTGAGCAGCTTACATGACTGCAGTTGGCAGACTACCAAGATAGACGTCCTGACCTCGGGTGACCAGGAACTTCTGTCCTCAACTGATCTCTGTATAGGGGTCAAAAAAAGCCATCTAGATTTATTAACATAAGATTTACAGAAAACTTGGATACATTACAGGAGATTCAGCCATTCGATCTGGTTACAAATGAAGAAGGATAGTTTTAGATGTCACATGTCCTTATATAAAATATCACAGTATCGCTACATGGCTGTGCTAATTAAATAAGAGGTGTTTTATTATAGTGTTTTATTTATCCAGCTTTTTTTCTTCAAATCTAGGCTGTTCGTGGAAAGCGAAAGCATTTTCTATACTACAGTCAGTAAATTCCAGTTTATAGAAGACCTACTTTACTGTACTGAAATGGCTCCATATACATTACTGGAAGTAGAGGTGTAAAATTATTAAGGTGAGGTGTTAAATTATTGGAATGAGGTAAATTCGCATAGATGAGTCGTTTGTTGCTGCAAAAATAATTCATAAAGATCTTTTTTCATAAAGAACGTTTTCAGAATGGTTCTATTACTATATAATGTGAATATGCTGTGCCTGGAAATTAGCATAAAACAGAATGAGTTGTTAGCCACACTCTGAGGCTGCCTTTTCAGCTTCATGTCCAGACAACACACTGGCATTTTCCAGAATGACTGCAGGTTGCTTAGGGCCAAATCTGTATGTAGAGAGCTCGACAAACACTGAAGAATCCAGTTTGTCCAGCTGCCGTATCAAGCAATGCTTGTTGGTACTTTGCTGGTTGAAATGGAACTTTTCTAAATTACTTCTACTAATTCCGAGTCAAAAAGACACTGAAGAAAATAACATTTTACTGACAAAATAACATTATACTGACAAATCTTAAATGTTTATTGTTTAGATAATGCTAACTTAAATAATAGCTAACTAGCCACGCCGGTAGTTTGGTAGCTTGCCAAACCAAGCTTGATAATTCGGTCAGAATAAAAGCAAAAGAAAGGTGTAACCAAGTGTGAAGGAAGAAATGACACAATAATAACATTCTTCTATAAATGGACTGGTTCAGTCACCTGGTGGTGGATCAGAAGAGAGAAACTGTACAACGTGACTTTCTGAGCAAGAATTTGTTGATTAGTTTGTAGTTTTTGGAATTGTTTAGAAGTGTTCGAAGCCGTGCTAAAACCAGGTGAGTTTTTATTTCTCTTTATATCCTGAACGATTTAGACCAGTGGATCTCAAAGTAGGGTCTGATGTGCTTTATTTATTGATATTTATTAATATACTTACAATAGTGTGAATTACAACCTACCATTAACAAAGATAGGTATATTTTATTGAGTTTTTTTATATAGCGAATAGTCTGTGTGGCTGTTTAATTAAACTGAATGGACTGAACCCAAACTTCAGTAATTCAGTAAATAATCGGCTATAAATAAAATAAATAAAACTCAAACCTAATATTTTCTGTTGGAGAAAAGATTATGAATAACAACCTAAATTGACAAAATATTATCATATCCATTTAGATAAGATCATGAAATAAATTTATTGGAATTTACTTTTGAGTCAAATCATCGTCTCTGAATATAAACAGAAAAACATTTTGACACTACTATTGATGCTGGCATTTTATTCGACTATTTAATAGCCCGAGATTCAATCTGTAACTGGTTGTGATATCCATCATGGCTTAGGAAGAGCTACTGAGATTGATTTGTGTCATATAAAAACTAGTTTTATGAGATGTTTGTTAGCAAGAAGACAGAAAAATCCGGATATTCAATTCTTTGTATATATTTTCACTGCCTATATCCATCAATGACTTTTTTTTTTTTTACATCTAGGATAAGTTTAGCACATATATCTGTTTCCTTCTTTTGTATTTAAAAAAAACTTGAAACTACTATTACATGAATCAAAATTAAAAATGTATTGAATAGCATGAAAACATTGTGTTTGGTAACCCCCCGGTCGCCACGGTAACCATTTGTGCCAGCGTATTATGATGAATATCCGACCCGTTCAGCAGGAACTCAACCTTTTGGACCTCTGAGCTGATATATATGACTATGTACTCAGCATTTTTCAGCTGAAGGAAGGAATTAAATCAGCATTTAAAAGAATAATGCAAGAGTGGAAAAGGAAAAGAAAGACAATGGGAGTCATAAATGCATCAGGTTATTTTGTCTATAAAAAGAAATGCACTGTTATTATTATCGCGCTGTCATTTGTTATTTTTTATTCAAGAGATTTTTAGGAGAGCTTCTCAGATTGATCTTAACCTGATATATAACTATTATATGATATATAATAATGAAGTCAATAATTTGTTGTCTTTAGAAAGACTCCTCATTTTAGCACATGCCAATTTTTTTTCTACTTCAATAAAATAGAAAATTGTAGAAATGTGCTTAAAACGAATGGCCTATGAGCGCATTCATACCATGTCACAATGCGTTAAGAAACTTTATAGTTAGAAGTTAATAAACTTTATTGCTGTTTTTATTATGTACTATAAAATTATTGTCTTCATAACATTTTGTAAAATCACTGCCAAAGAAATAAGTCAATAAGTTCATTTACACTTTACCCAGAACTTGTTATTGTGTCTAAGACTAGACATAACACACTAATACACTGCAGAAGAACTGATTGGGTCTTGGTGTTATAACATGTTATGAACACAGCTTATAATGCATTCTGTTAGCAATTTATAAACCAATGATAAACATTACTATAAACTATAATGCAGTTTCTTAAATAATGGTGAAGATGTACAGTATAGAAATAATGACTTAATGATGCATCGTAGCAAGTTATAAATGTATTCCTAGGTCATTATACCATATAACTTACTGTGTATATGGGCATCGTAGAAAGAGTTACAGAATTCTCTTCAACAATTAACAAATTTAAATACAAATATCTGGGCAATTTTAAGATTATTGAAAGAGGAGCATTTTATGCATCTTTGCTTATCGGCTTTGTGTTTGTAATCGCACGATACGTAGTCGTAGATTCAGACAAGCTGTTTTTTTTTTTAATCGTTTTCACCAAAGGCAGGGAATTGATACGGAGTCCGACCCTGCGGTTTTACCACCAATAATATAAAACAAATCTATGTCCATATGTTTTCATATTGCTGCTTTGTCTCTGGCTTTACATTGTCCTGTCTAGCCTTGATACTGACAAGGTTGACATCAGAGGAGAGCTCTGACACCGGGTGAGTTAGGACTGCCAGCTGGGAGCAATCAAGTCTATTTTGAAGTCAGGGACATACGGACCCCCAGGGCCAAAGCTGTAACTAGCCTAACCTGTAGACCCTTCTCCCCCCAAAACCTTTAGTTACTCAGCCTAGCGCTATTGATTCCAGATGTGCTAACCCCTCCGTAAAGCGACTTTACCTAACAGGACCCTGAAATAATCACAGCTTCACAAACGCTGATGAAGGGGCCAAAGAATGTAGCAGAGCCAGCTTTAACATAAATAATCCTACTTCTGCCCACTTCATTAACGTAGCAAAGGAGCCCAAACGGTCAATTAACCCTACTGCTTGCTTTATGGCTGACTAAAATATATTTTTCTGCTTTTGACAATCATTCTTCATATTATTGATTATGTATGTGCATACCAAAATGAAAAGATTTTTGAAAACAGAATTCCCATCCAACATATTTTACAAGTCGTAAAAATTAAATTGCGTCCTTATTAAGGTACGTAGTTGTGCTTCTTGATAAAATCAAGAAGATGTTTACCGACTGTTTAACCTGACGTGGGATCCTGTCACTGTCCATCAGTGAGAGATTGATCAGGTTAACCACTGGTTTTGTTTAAGTTTGCGTGGGACACGAAAAACAAGAAGTTTTCATTGGGTTCTGCTGACCTATCACAACACGCAGGCCAAAGTCATCACAACGCTATCAGGAAATGAGCAGTGATATGAGGAATGTCCTCAAATGGACCTCTTCAACCTTACACCCCCACCACACACACACACACACACACACACACACATGTACACGCGCACACACACAAACAATATATTTCTCGAAAAACATTTTATAAGCATTGTATAAATATATGTCTAAAATCTACATCATGTTGTAAGATTTACATTTCACTATTAAACCCATTTTCATTTCTGGTTCCTTAAAACATTTTAGTGATCCATGCAACTGTTTTTAGCCAGTTTCAGAGGATTGAATTTCCTGGACTTTCCCACAGTTTTTACGGGCGACCTGAATGAAAGCTCTGTGCACCAGATGTAGAAGCCACATGATTCATCCACTTTCTCATCATCTGATAAATTACTCACAAACTTTAAAGATCAGTGAGCCCACACACCTTTTTCGGTAAATAGATCAGTCCAACTATTCAAGCATTTTTCCCCAAACCATGTATGCTATGCTAAAATCTCGTCTTTCCCTGGTTCATTACATTTATTACATAGATTCAGGTTAAAATGATGTAAACTTCTCTATTATTGAGTTTTAAATAAGGAAATTAACAAATTTCTGAAAGCATCAAGCATTTTTATAATTTAGGTTTTAGCCAAATAGGCTTATAAATATCACTGCGATATAACAGCTGGCAGGATCCAAACAGCCTCTCAAACAACACCATCAATAGCCTGTCCAGTTACACTGAGCACCAGTTACATTAACATCAATTCTGTTAACCCCATTTAAGGTAATACATCACATTACACTTACAATTGTTAGATGGGCTGGATAAAATACAAAACAAAACAAAACAAAACAAACAAACAAACAAAAAGTTTAGTGACCAATAACACATGATATTAAACATTCTACAAATTTATACACTTCCAAATACACCCCAAAATACTGTGTGGGACATCAATACAGGGTCCAGAATGATTTATAAATAAAAACATTTTAAAAAACATGATAGCATTAATAAATCTCCATCCCATTAAAGGTTGTTTTTTATGATAAGAAACAGTCGTTTTGATTTCGCTGATTCGCCATGAAGTCACTGATTTCATGGCCCTGACTTGACTGCTGTATTTTCCCCTTTAATTAGAGCCCACAAGATTATTTTAATTTAGACATAGTATTATTATATTAAGTATATACAAGTTATGTATGTACTCTCTGTGCTCCTGTGGGTTTCCTCCAGCGTCTCTGGTTTTCTCCCACTGCTGACAGGTGAATTAGACCACAGCTGTCCATAGGTGTGACTGTCCTGTCCTGTCATGTCCGTCCAGTGGTCTGGCTTCACATCCAGAGTGAATTCATTGAGAGACCCTGTATATAACACGTAATGAACTGCTGCCCTCTTTTGGACATGACAGGATGTTGCACTTGATCCCATGTTTATTCTGGTTTTCTTCATTATATTTATTTACGTACGAGATCTGCAGGTTTCAGGTTGTGCAAATTACACACGCATGTTTATCTTGGACCGGGAAGGTGAAATATAATTATCATTAAGGTTTTATTAGAAATTATAACCCTTCATGTTTTCTGTCCGTCAAATCTATAACAAATGATAGTTTTTATAGAAAAAGTTCAAATATATTTTTTTATAGAATTGACATTTACTATTATTATTATTATTAGTAGTAGTAGTAGTAGTAGTAGTAGTAGTAGTAGAAGTAGTAGTAGTATTTAGAGAAAACATCTTTTATTCTAAAAGAAAACTCAAGAAGAAGAAAAAGAAAAACGAGTGAAAGAGCAAGTGATAAACGGCCTCCTTTTAGGCTGTCATTTCACCGGAAGTGGGCATTTCCGATAGAAAAACATAAAGGGAAAAAGAGAGTAAAAAACACCCGGAAATGTTTCGAAACAAACCTCTTACTGGAAATGTTTCAGTCTTCGAGCAGAAATGACGGTATCCCGCCCCGCCCACACCGTAGCGTCACTCCCAACAGCGCCGTACAGAGCATTTATATTTTAATATTACATACATTACGGTAATTTGACTGTACTTACTGTAGTCTAATTTACTGTCGCTCTGTCAGCCCACATCAGACAGTTATTCTGTGTTAGAAACAAAAACATGTAAACAAGGCCTTAAAAAGGCAACGATTATTTTTTTTTTATCTGTCTGAATAATCCGCTTTACTCGGTTATCGATATTTTGCACAGATTAATGTTCTCAGTTAAAAAAAAGCTATTCACTTTAGTCACGTCCACACGATTTGTATTACTGTGTTGTGCGTGCGTGCGTGTGTGTGTGTGTGTGTGTTTATAGATATGTCTGTGTGTCCTCTGGGCGGCAGGATGAGCTCTTGTATCTGCCACTGACAGGAAAGTGAAAGTAGAGCCTAGTTGGGAAGGGAAACAACAACACTATACTACACTACACACTCGCGCGCGCGCACACACACACACACACACACACACACACATACACACACACACACACAACGCATACACGGAAGAAGCACACACTTCTTATTTCTCTTACATGCTTTTAAGATCTGGGGACAAAGAAAGGTAAGTTTAAGAAGGACACCGTTTTATCTTCCTTCACTTTCTTCACTTTTTATCATTTCCGTTGTCACCCTGTACAGTAAACGCAGACTCGAGAGAAAAAAAAGCTACTGATGATAAAACACGTAATTACCGACACATTTAGCTCGTATTAAAGCTCGATTTGTTTTATAAGAATCATGACACCAGCCATGACAAAATCGCAAGACGGATAAACACATTTATTTAACTCTATCGCAGTTATTTAAATTCACACTCTTTACAATAAAATTACATGCTGTTGAGATGACGCTGCGAGAAGGACAGGCCTAGAAGAACAGGCCTTTTTAAATGATATCTCTTTTTTAATGAAGTGGAAGCTTGTGGATTTATGACAAATGTTTAGACTTAACGTCTCTCAGTTTCTCGAGTTTAGTAAGCACTCACACTCTTAGTAGTATGTAGTCATTTGTGACTGCTTATTAACATGAAACAAATCATTTTTAGAGAAAATGACAGCCTGCTTACTTTCTGTTCCCTCTCGACTACGTGTTGTAGTTTCTCTGTGCTTCAGTATGAGGCCCACCCAGCTTTTATACAAGACCTGGTTTATCTGCTACTTAAGACTATTGATGTTTTTAACAGATCAAAAACAGGATTGTTTTCAATGTTGATCGCTTAATTTATTCATGGATAATTATTTACATGTTATTGGACTAGCAACATAAAGCCACAAGGCCTGAGTGTTACTTGAACTTGACTTAAGGTCAGTTTTTTCAGTGTATTTTAGACGTTGTGGTCAATGGAAAGCACCTTTAATACCAGTGAATGACCAATAAAGGTCACAAAAGCTTAAATGTAGTGTGTTTTTAATCTGGAACTGTGCACTCATAAGTATATCTCTGTACATAAAATGTCAGGTAGCACTGAGATGGCAGTCACTGGTTTGGGAAAATGTTGGATTATTTATAATCTGATTTGCTCACATTTTATTCACTGGTTTGGAAACTAGAACGCAGATTAATTCAGACACGCTCTTAGCTTCTTTTTTTTTTTTTTTGGTACTTTTATAAGAAGCAATACACAATGTTTCCCTCTTCCTCTTTTTTTGTCAGGTATTTATTCATCAAAAATCCCTGAGCATGTTTTTAAAAGCTTGGTTTGACTAAGATTGTTGTGACATCATCATTATTCATACAGGCTCACATTTCAGATCACGTGAACCTTCACGCCGTCACATCACTTTACAAATGCTGTAATGCAGAAATGTAGATCGTTGTCGGATATTTTCCCATACCACACTTCCCATACTGCTCCTTTTTCTATGAGAATACATATTATGAATTCCTTTTAGTGTCGCTTTTTTATCGAACTCGTTTTATTCAAATGATTTTAAAACGCTAAAACAGATGCTTACATTGAAACTAGCGCATGTATTTTTAAGTATGCAAAGTTGCATGTGTAAGGCAGTAATGTGAGGCGTGGCCCTCAGGATTTGCATCCATTGGTTATCATTTCTGCTTTTCATGTGATGAACTATACAAAATAGAGCAATCATTTTGTTTTATTACAACATATATTGTGCAGAGTAACTAGTAATGGGTGATAAAATAACAACAACAAAAAAGAAAATCATGTCATAATACTTAAAGTAATTTCTGTCATGTATATCAGTAGTAAGTTTGTAATAATAATTATATAATAAAGTGTATTAAGATGGTATTGTGATATCTGCAGTATCTCCTAAATTTGTATTGGGACAATTATAATAAGAATATCATTGTTATGTCATCATTTAGGCCAGCTCTTTTTGCAAGTAATGACAAAGCAGAGCTCTAATGCTGCACCCTTCACATCTCTGAGGGACTCCCCTCAATAAAAGTCTGACTTGATGACTCATTCTAGATAGGTTTCTGTGTGTTTTCATTTTGCTGCTAGTCTGCTAGCGTTACTGCCAAGTCAGAGGAATGATGGAAAGTTGAACAGTCTCGTGGTATACACTCATGTGAAGATTTTTTTTTTAATTAAAGCTAGAATTCACTGAATTTTGACAGATATTTACTTCAGGTATTAAAAAAAGCCACCATGTAAAGAACCAATAAGGATTTGTTTTCCTCTGCGTTCTTTTACCTTAGTTCGGTCATCTGACGATTCTCAGCACCAGCCTTCTCTCTTCTATCATACAACAGATACCAACGTTCAGTCGTTCGGCTCACAGCTGCTTTTGTCTAGCTGCTTTTTTTCTATCCAAGCCACCGTTCAGGCCAGACGGAAGAATACAAGAGTTTGTTGTTTTATTATCACTACTTGCCAGGTATTTCTACACCTTTAATGTGGCTGGAGGTTTGTTTTGGAGATTTCCCAATCTTGGCAATGTCATTGCGGTATCACTGTGGAAAAAGATTTGACACATTTTTACATAATAAAAAATGGCAGTGTTGTGTAGGGATGTCTAGGTTTTTTTTTAAGATTAGCCACGTTTGAGGTTTGGATCTGAACTAGTGCATTTTTAATAGACCAGTTAGTGTAGTCTGTCTCAATGAATGCTGGCTTTGGGTTTTGTGTACCAGTCTGGCTAGTTTCTTAATGCCAAATGGTTGCATAATCACCTGTAAACTTATATAAACACCTATAAACAGCTCTATACTTATAGCACACAAAAGTGCTGCCAGGTCACATTAGACCTTACACAGGACTGCTATTTTTAAAATATTTTTTTTGCATTCATGACAAATGAGTCTACAATCTTCTAAGATGGAGGATTACTCTTTCTTTTTCACACCTGCACGCTCGCATATACGGTTCACTTTCAGTTGTAGAGAAAGGAGACAAAAGCAGCATGTAATGAAGGTTTGCTTTTTATTTTTTAATTTTCTAGCACTGATGCACACTTTCAAACATTAGTATTGATGTCAGGGAACAGCTGCAAGCTACAGCTTTATGTTTTATGTTTATGCAAAGCACTGGTAGTTTAGACTCCTTATTGCTAAATCCACTAAATGCTCACTAAATAATTCACTTTTTAAAAAAAAAAAAAAACAATAAAAAACATTCGTGTGGAGGATTTTCACCTATAGGTAAAAGAAAAGATCTTGAAATCACACAGGGACGGAAAAATAACTTTACCGATTGTTTAAGCCGTTTTCAGAAGAAAGTTTTCACTCTGGAACGTTTTTAGAGTTGTTTACGTTTTCGATTATGTGTGGTGAATAAATTCATTCGTTTTCGGTTGCCACTTTCTGTTCCCTGTAACTTTTCTTATTTCTGCTCCTTCGTCAGCTCTCGTTACAGTTAAAAAGGAACTCTGAGAAGGTTTTCAGTAGTCAAAAGGTGTTTTCTAATGTTTGTTTTATTGTGTCAGGGACAAGGTGCCAAAAATATAATATAAATATAAATATAATAACAAGGTGCCAAAAATATAATTTGAGCACCAAGTCACACCTAGAGTAATTGTAAGAATACACCGTAATTGCAGTAACCATAATTTAAACAAATGCTTTTAGATAAAACGTTTTCACTCAACATTTGCATGAACGGCTTAAACAAAATGACACAAAATTAGTTCTGTGTTGTAGGATTAACCAGAGAATGTAAAATATATATAAATGCATCGAAAAAAGCACAAAAAGCAAACCGTCTATTGTATAATGACACAGTTGATCTCTTGATGTTAACCCGAGATAAAGCTGACAGGATGTGCTCCCTATTTGAGCTCAAATAAAAGTCAGGACGAGCCGTGTTCCTGTTTGTAAAATACAAATACAGACCGCTTGCTGTTAACTAATACTGACACGCTGATCTTTTTTAAAAAGAAGCGAAACCTCTTTGGCGTGGTACGCTGGTGTTTATTTTAAAGCTGAGTTTTAAAGACGTATTCACAGCCTTACAATTATTCAAAACACCAGCTCTCAGGATAAAAGTCATCAAACCTGCAAGGACAAGCTGGAGAATGCCGAGCTGAATAGCTAAACCACAGCTAGGTCTGATATTTTGTTTAGAGTACATGGAATTAAGATAAGAGGATTATTACATTTACATAAATCTTTACATTTAAGGGGTTTGGATAACGTGCAGTTATGAGGAGCGACTGAGCAGTTGAAGGTTTAGGGCCAGGTTCAAGGGCCCACCAGTGGCAGCTTGACAGTGGTGGGATTTGAACTCATAACCTTTCAATCTGCATTCCCATGTCTCTGACACTGAGACATAGAGAAAGGTTTTCAATAGTAAATAAAGTGTTCTATGTAATATAATATCATATATCGTATCATATCTCCTGGTTGTCAAGCAGCAGGATCCCGTGCTCTCATTCCTGTGGCCCGGGTTTGATTCCTGAGCTAACCCAGCCACTAAAGAGTTAACCCTCAGTGCCGGCTGCAAACCCTGATAAAAATCAGAGGGTTGTGTCAGGAAGGGCATCCCATGTTTAAAAAACCTGTTCTAAATCTAATATGTGGACCATGTGATCCGCTGTGGAGACAAAAAGTTCTTTTGTGAAGAACAAATAAATAAAAATAAGAGACCGTAGCTGAATCTTAAAAGCTGATCTTTAAAAAGCGTACAATTATATACGTAATCATCTAAATTAGTTATTTGATTAATTTAGGGTTTTCCTAAAATTCGTGATAAACGATTAAGATTCAGTTTTACAGTATTTGGCTGATGTGCTCAAGCACATTCAGTGGCAGATAAAGTCCACCAAAGTCCTCAACAGAACGCTATAGAAAGTCATTCCTACCTGTGGCCATCGGACTCTATAACTCCTCCCCATTCAGTTGGGTGCGGTGATGACATCATGTGCACCCCTCACTTATTTACTCTGGGTTTAAATAATGTTTTTTTATCATGTGCAATATAATCCAATGTGCAGTACAAACCAATGTGCAATATTCTGTGCAATATAATTCTATGTATAATTATATGTGCAAAATAATTATATGTGCAATATAATCCAATGTGCAATATAATATTTTTTATGCCACTGTGATGGTAACTCACATCACATACACCGACTCTACACTTTAATGCACCTTCCTTTATATACAGTGTGTAAGTATAGATATATAGATATATATTTATATCTGTGTGTGTATATATTTCATATCTTTATACCTTCATTTTGTTTTTTACTTTCATCTGTTTTTTCTTAAGCCTTATTTTTGTTAACCAAGCAATCTCTGGAGTAGCAATTTCCTTCAGGATTAATAAAGTTTTATCTTATCTTATATTGATCTTATTTATACGGCTGACGGTTTTAAAGGCTTTGTTCGAGGGCCCAGCAGTAGCAGCGTGTCGTCCTGAGATTCGAACCTTCGGATCAGAACTCCGACATTTAACCATTGGGCTAAATTTATCTATACATGAGGCAACATCGTGAGGTCCTGAACATTGCACCACTTTCCATATCACATGCTCAGACTTTCACATGACAAATAAATGACCTATGACCTCAAAGACTATGAACCAGTTTGTGTGTAATTAATGGCCTCCTTTGAGAATGAAAAATAAAACGTCTTGGTGCCTGGGAAACCGTCGGCTATTCATAACATTAATAAGCAGCAGTATCCCATGCACAAAACAAACAAATTCACCAGTAGACTGTATATCATCTAAGGAAATGTCAGTAGAATTATATTTTAGGCAGCAGACAGCGTTCTGATGATTTATTTAATTAAATGTGGAGAAGATTTATAACCCTATGATAAGTACAATAAACGTGCCGTTGTAATTAGTTTCTCTAATGTCAGTAATTGGAAATTATTTTGTTTTACATTACATTGGATAAGAGAGATGGAAATTGGAAAAAAAAATCTATAATGGCAGTTGGATAACCGATAATACAGGTTTTATTACGTTTTGTTGGCAGGGTAAGCTGACAGACGACTTTTCCATTTCATTATTTAGAAAAAGAAATAAATTCTTCCTTTACTCAGGCACTACTTCTACTGTGTAGAAGAACAGAACAACAAACTAGAGTAACTGGTTCGTTCCGTTCTTTCGATTTTCTTTTTTAAAAATGGAAATAGGAAAAGAAGGAAACGGCATTTTCCGGTTTTTTATTTTTATTTCGAAACATTTTTTGTAAATATGTACATATAAAAAAAAAAATTGAATAAGTGGAAATGGCTACGACTTGTGTGTGGGGGAAAAAAAATAAAAATCTGGGAGAGGAACGACATATTTTATAAAATACCCAAACCAGCCTGTTTGGCCCCAACAATCATTCCATGTCACATAGAGCAGACTTTTTCCCAATTCTGATGTTTCATGTGAACATTACCTGATGCTCTTGACCTGTATCTCCATGGTTTTTCTGCATTGTGCTGCTGCCTCATGATTAACTGAACGCATAAATGAGTTGCACGGGTGTTCCTAATAAAGTGGACAGGGAGTGTATATACAGTTTAATTGTGAGTACACTCTAAAATAATTAAGTATATTAAAAAGTGTAATGGAGAACTATAAATATGAGAACTTTATTGAAGATCATCAGGATGTTTAACTTTTAAAACTAGTGGGATCTTCCAGTCTGTTTTATCCTTGCACAGCACAGATCACAATTCTGTTTCTTACCAAGAAAGAAAGATCTCCATGAAGAAGATGTTCCTACGTTTCATAGCATTAGGATTGAGTCTAAAACAGACTAATGACCTCCCAGTGCAGCTGTGTAACCCCAACATGGTTATATTTTCCTCTGACAGCTGCAGCTTCGCCTCAATATGGCGCTGTGGATGCAGATTTCCCAGAAGCTCCCTTATTTTCCCAATGAGACCCTGGTGGAGCTTTACCCATCAGATACTTTCCCCATAGACGTCAGGCACTACCTGGCCAGCTGGATCGAGGAGCAGAGATGGTACAGCTCTATTCTCTCACGCTTTACATTCATGAAAAATGTGCTAATTACAGAACGATCATCCAGCACATGCTGTGTGTTTGTGTGTGTGTGTGTGTGTTTGGTCTCAGGGAGGACTTTGATGTGGAGAATCGAGAGCAGGAACCACAGGCTCTCCAGCTGCTGGAGCGAATGCTGGAGCTGCTACACGAAGTGGTGTTCCAAAACCCCAACGTGGTGGAGAAGGTCAAGCTCCAGCACATCTGCAGGAACATGGTACTTGTCCCGTTGATCTTTCAAATGAAGTTTTATTTTTAAAAAAAATGTGATTTTTATAAGATAGAAAATAAAGATTTATTTGTTATTTAAATAAAGTTCTATTTTGTATAAAGAGATATAAAATAAAAACAGATTTGAATAGCATTTCAGATTAAACTGATATGAGTGGTGCAGCTGGTAAAAAAGGTCTCTCACATGGTGTATGGGGGTTGGATTGGTAACAATAAATTGCCCCTAAGGGTGAAGACCTTAATTTCCTTTCCTACACTGTAGAATTTTCTTAATGATGTCTTCATCTCCTTCACCCTTTCCATTGTTGTTGTCTTGGGGTTCAGTTGAATCTTTCAGACGAAACATCCCTCACCGCTGAACCATGCAGCATCCGTGTGGTCCCATAAAAATTGTTTGTACAGATGCTCATGATACCTTCATTTGTTTGGAAATCTCTCTTAAGACTTGCACAGGAACCAGACTTGCACAGCTTTTTTCTGGGGTCACGGCTAAGTTGTTTGCATTTTCTCACGGTATCAAGAGCCTCCTTATCGGTAGAGTTAGCTAATTAGAATGATTAATATTTAGAATCTTCCAGAAGGTTCAAACTTCTCTGATATAGTTCATTTACATTTACTTTTACAGCATTTGGCAGACGTCCTTTTCCAGAGAAATGCTTCAAGTCTCTTTCATTGAGTAAATTAATTCTGGCTGGTTACAGACTTAAGGTACCATTAGCTTAAAACTGTTCAGAAGATACATACGTACACCAACGGGGAAAGTTGCTAGCTCAAGTAATTTGTGAAGAGGTAGGTCTTCAACCATCGTTTGATGAAAGCCAGTGACTCAGCTGTTTGGACCTCTATGGGAAAAGGTTAATGATTTAATGAAAGCTAATTCATTTTTGAATAGTTTTCTTTGATTTTGTTTGATTTTCCTCTGATGATTATTTTTTTATTTGTTTTATGAACAAATCCACTAATAATATGTAGGCACTAACCTCAAATCCAGGAAGTATAATGAATCAGCGCTGAAGGAAAGGAAGACACGTTTAAAGTAACTGTGTACACTTTAAAAAATGACTTTCTTACTTAGTAGTTTTGTCTTGATTTCAGTAGAAATATCTAAGAATTCTTAAATCAAGATGCATTTTCTTGATGAGCAAAATGACCTAAGAAAATAAGTCTCGTTTTTAGACAAATATCAAATGTAAGTGAATTTATGCTTAAGAAAAAAAAATCTTGAATTGAGTTTCATTTTCTTAAAACACTAAATTCAAGAAAAAAATTCTTAGCCCATTGGCAGATTTCTTTGCTTGTCTTAAGCATAAATTCACCTAAATTTAATATTTTTTGTCTGAAAACTAGACTTATTGTCTTTTTTGTCATTTTGCTCATTAAGAAAACGCTTCTTGATTTAAGAATTTTGAGATATTTCTACTGAAATCAAGACATAACTTCTGAGTAAGTAAGTCATTTTTTGCAGTGTACCTGTGTGATGTGATATATGATCAAGCTGATCAAGGACTAACACAGAGCTAACACTAACACATTATTCCAACAATATGAACTTGTGTGCTCTATTCAGAAGGATTTTTTTCCCAAGATATATTCTAAGTAAATGGGGGATGTGGTAGCCTAGTGGTTAAGGTGTTGGTCTACTAATCGGAAGGTCATGAGTTTGAATCCCTGCTCCACCAAGCTGCCACCTCTGGGCCCCTGAGCAAAGTCCTTAACCCTCAATTGGTCAGTTGTATAAAAATGAGACATGAATGTGAGTTGCTCTGGATAATGGCATCTGCTAAATGCTCTCAATGTAATTAGCTTACAAGCTTAATTATATTTAGAATGTCATTTGATGATAATACAGTTATATAAGGAAAAAAAATCAGATCCCATCTCGTATAACAAAGCCGTGATACAGCCAAGAGCTCGATTTGCTAAAGCAATGCTGTTAGTCTTTTGGCTTTTGCCTAAACACGCCATGATTCTGAACACATTTCAGTGAAACATATTCTTTTGTATTCTCTTTCCTTCTAAGTGTGTGATGTTTATCAAATAAATTAGGTGCATTAATAGCTGCTGTATTATTAAGTGTGATTACAGTAGACACGAAACACCGTCATCTAACCTGCTGAACCACTTTTCAGGGCCTGTTTCAGTCACAGCCTTTGGAACTAGTGAGGACAGTGAGAAATATTCTGAGGAAAGAGAGACACTTGCTTCGACAGGTAGGCCAATCCTTTTTCTGGGTCAAAATCTGGAACAGAAATCAGCTTTTGTTAGACATCAGACTAGAGATATTTCACAGCAGATATCTTTCTCTTTTCAGCCCGTTCAGATCTATCAACAAATGCCTGCACCGCCTGTAAACGGTACCCCACAGCACTCCAGACAAGCCAGCAGCCACGACGTGGACAACCTCGTGATGAAGGTGTTGGAGATTCAAAGCTGCCGTCAGCAAATCCACCAACTCCAGGAAGAGCTCAACTGGGAGAAGCAGGAGACAGATCCCATGCAGGGTATGTGATGTGGTTTGTAGCTGTGCACAATTCTGTCATGAATTTATCCGTTCATCACAGACTGGTTTGTCTTCATGGCTGTGTGTTTAGATCTTTACAAGCTAATTAGAATGACCTGGCTTTCTTTTCTAAACAGTGAGGCAAGTCTCAGAGGTGCCAGCAGATGATGGGCCAAACTAGAGTTGATGCTATATGGTTTTTGCTATATGATGATGAGGGGGAAAGGATGTTTTCTGCTCTTGTAGATTAAACAGTGAAGAGCCGGTCTGAAAACCCAGTCCGTGAACACTATCTGAGTTAAATTTCAGTTACGAATCTGTGAATCGTTTTGCATTTCTGTGCAGGATCACATGCACTGTCACCATTTAATTTTTTCTTGTATACGGGGTTTATTTGTAATATTAAGATTATTTTGTAATAACAGATCAGCCCGCCGTCTGTCATCGCCCCATGGCCTAGTTCTGGTGCTCACCTGTATATCGTAGGTGCTTTTAGTGATGGACGTGGATCTGCGTGACTAGTCTCTAGCTGTGTGTGTGTTCAGACACCTTACTATCATCACCTTTCTTCATTAGATCTTCTCTGGGACTGGTTAGCTTTTACTCACACAATCCTTCTATTCTACTTCTAATTTTTTTACTCATTTTTCCTGTTTCCAACACATTGACTCTGACAACTGATTGCTCACGTGCTGTTTAATATACCTCACCTCTTGATAGGGGTCTTTGTAAAAAGATGATCGATCTTATTCTCTTTACTTATCAGTGGTTTTAATATTATAGCTTATCGGATTGCATTTTTTGCATTTTTTTTTTGCATGTACTGTTTAAGTCTTGTTTTACTTTCTGCCTACTTGGATTTTATTGTTTACACTGTTGGTGCCTCTAGCCAGTCGTCATTTGCAGCAAACAGACTTTTTGAATGTTTTTTGGACTCATCGGTATCATGAACGTGTGCAGTGCCAGCGGAGGGGGAGCTACAACCGTTTGATCCTTGATAAGTAAGAATGTCCCTGCCATTTAAAAATGACAGTAATTTGTTGATACATGTATGGACACAGTGAGACATATCAGTGGCTTAGCATGTCAAGACACATCATTTGGATCAGTACAGTTAGAAAGAGACGGTCTTAAATTACAGCGTGGAGTTGTTTGCAACATGACACTTCACTTTAGATAAACATATACATGGCTAACAGCGACGGAAAGTCCTGAAAACGTTTCAGCGTGTTACGTGACTCACATGTTTTAGCATAGCAAAGTCTTCTTATCATTACTAAAATAACAAAACATTTAGCAAAGCATGTAGCAAAAACGTGATCGGCATCTATTCATCTTCAGTGTCTTCTCAGCTGGTGGGTGTTTATCAGCTGCTTGAATTCTGTCTGCTCGCATCCACCAGATTTCTCATCATAGCTTGAGTTTCTCAGCTTCTTCTTCTTCTACATTTTTAGATTTTCCATTGATTCTCTCTCTCCACTTCTTTCATCCTCCAGCTTTTTTTCATGATCCTTGGGTTCACACTTGTAATTTAGAAGCAGGGTTAGCTGCACTTTCTCCTCGGGGTAATGAAACCCTGTCTTGAAGGAGTGTTAAAATAGTTTCAACTCCATGGACAGCCAGTGACTCATGGGATTGCTGTGGATGAGGTCGGCCGGAGACTGCCATGCCTTCTGTAAACCACCGTTGCGTCGTTCAGCTTCATGGTTGGGTTTTCATCTGCGATCATTTGAAATCTTCAGCAGGAAAGAATTAGTCTCGGGTCTGTGGTGAACTCGGAAATTTGCTCTGACCCGTTAGTTCCTCAGGAGCTCTTTGTTGCTTAAATGATTTAGAAAGGACATTGTTTACATTTACATTCCTTCCTGTTCAGTGTCACCCAAATGAGGATGAGATCCAGTCTAGTTCCTCTCAAGTTCCTCTCCTTCTTGTTTTTCCTCGCAACACCGCTGCCTCCGGCTTGATCATTAGGGATAGATGTTAGGGATTAAAAAAAACAACTTAATTTTTTTAAATTCTGTATCTATACTTCTATACAGTTGTTTTGAGACAGTGTGTTAAAAGTACAATACAAATAAATTGAATTGAATTAAACTCGCACTGTGGAGCCAGACGTGTTCAGTGTGAAATGTGGTGGTGGTGGTACACTGTTACGGCTAGATCTTTAGCAACAGACAAGCAATTAGAAATGGAAGGGAGTTCCTCATTTGGCGGCAAAACTTTAAACGTCAGGGAAGTGTTTGCTCTAGCGACGGGGAAATATGTGACACTAAAAAAACAACTTTTTTTAACAAATTTTATAAAAGGCCAAAAACGGTTAAAAAGCTGCGAAAGATAACAAAACCTGCTCAGGCACTGAAGAGCGGACGGTTCTTTTTTCATCATTGATGTGAAAACGTGAGACAAGCCGTTATTTAAAGCAGTCACAAACTGTATTAACCCAGTCATGGTTGTGTACACCACAAAATTATGCAAATAAGAAGGTTATGCTATTATGAATAGCCAGGATTAATCTTTAGCATGAGCAGTAAGTAAATAAAGTATGATGGTTGAAACAAGTAGTTCTTCTCTCGGCTTTTCCCTGATCAGGGTCAGGATCATCTATTTTGATTTGGTGCAGGTTTTTATGCCGAATTCGTTTTTCTGGTGCAACCTTCCCACTTTATCCGGGCTTGGGAACGGCACTGAGGGTTAACACTTGAGTGGCTGGGTTAGCGCACAGGATCCTGCCGGTGGTCCAGCGGCAGACCCTTGAAAGAAGATTACAAAGAATTCCTTTAACAAAGGGTTTAGTATTTCAGACGTTAAATACACTACAGACTTCGTCAGCAGATTCGTTAATTTAATAAAGATGTGTTTCCACTGGAATGTGATTTCACATGCTGTATATCAGGTCTGAGGGAAATTCTTCTACAGCGAATAAACAGATCGGCGTATTAAAAGAAACGTGGAAAGGGAGAGTGAAGAGAAAGTAGAGGGAAGTAAATAAAAGTAAATAAAGAAGAATGTAAAAATGATATGGCAGATAAAATACTTTAGTTAGCAATGTAATATTAACAGACCCTTAATTACACAAAGCATTAGTTTTGAGAAGGTTTTTGTATTACATGTGTAATAATGATTAATATCGAGGTAAAAAAAGAATCCATGAATGAACTGGAGCGTACAGATCAGTACAGATAGTATCAGATTTAGTCCGGTCGAAGCAGTTAAGATTAGCACACATTAGCACCTTTCCAGGGAACTAGGATGTTTTGCTAATCCTGCGTAAACACTACGCTTACACAGCTAACATACGTTTGTTTAAAGCGTCCTGTTTCTCTGGAAACATTTTATGCATTAGGCCGTACACGCTCACCCTCACCTGTACGATGAACACCTTTACTCTCTGACGTTCGTGCAGTTGTCCAATCACGTCGATGCACAGAGAATAAAACCACGCTGATATGAGTCAAGAGCTTCAGTTCGTGTCTAGTCCAAACGCCAGAATGAAGCAGAGCGAGGTGAAAAACTAAAAACATCCAGCGGGCGGCTGACGTGTGGGAGCTGGTCAGAGAGGTCTGAGAGGAATTTTACACGCCGGTTACGGTAATCTAAATCACCACTGCGAATGTTTTTGGGAAGGAGCTGTGGAGCTTTTCTGTTGGGGAAAAGTAACTCGTGACATTTTCATTTCACGGCAGTGAGGAAAAAGATGGCGACGTTTAATCCTGTGATTCCTGAGCTCTTGTGTGTTACAGAGAAACGTAGGCGGCAACTTATATTGATGTGGTTAATATTAAACAATTAAATCTTTAGCTCTGTGTTGTTTTATGTAGATTTATGTCATTTTGAGATACGTTTTATTTCACTGTGTACTGCGTCAGCTGTATATAGTTGAAACGACAATAAAAGCTTCTTAACTTGACTAAGGCGATCGACTTGAGTATGAGTAACGTGTTATGTAAAGTAATCTGTTGTAATCTGTTTGTTTATTTTTTTCTTGTGTAAAGAATAATATAGTAAGCCTTTTTTTTTTTACCTAAAAATGTTAAATATAAAATTCTTATGCATCTAAAGTCCACATAGAATTTAAAGTGTATATAAACTATATTACGTATACAATCAGAATGTGTTTATATAGAAAGATATAGGATTTGTATGAAGTGTAATTTATTCTGAGGACCTTTCATGAAGTATGAAGCAAAAAAGGGATTTGATTGCATTGAATACATTAATTTACACAATAATTTGGTAATTAATTAATTATGTGTGATCTTGGTACAAGCTGTTAAAACTATAGAGTAACTAAAACTTATAGAGTGAGTACTTGTGAATTTGTAGTACAGAAATTTGCGTGGTTTTGTATATAATTATTCATTCAGCAACAATTATTAGTAATGTATTGAAAAAAACAGTAATATAATTTCTTAATAAATCGAATGACTAGAAAATATTACAAAAATAAATGCTGTTCTTTGGACATCATTCTGATGGCACTATTTTGCTTCAGCATTTTGTTTACTGCTCCTGTTTACTCTCCACTGAAACCAGTCTGCTGATTTGTGCCTCAGCTTCCTTTTGCCATTCTTTTCTTATGCCCATGTTTTTATCAAACAGTAGTTCGTTGTCCTGAGGTTTTTCCCAAACTCAACCTATAAATGTGTATTTATTTCTGCCCAAGGTTCGAATGAGATGGAGGTCAAACAGCTGGATCAGGTCAACAAACAGAAGCGCATAGCACAGCTCGAGTGGAAATATCAAAACTTAACGAAGGTAAACTTAACACGACACAGAAATCCTTTCACTGAGCACGCTTTCACTTTTTCTAAGGTGTAAAGTGCAGCATCTAGTTCTGGATTGTGAATGGAGTCGTTTGTGTGTGTGTGTGTGTGTGTATACAGACACGTCTGCAGCTGCTGCAGGATGCAGTGTGTAATCTGGAGCAGTGTCAAACGCGTCTCCTCCACCGTATTAAGTCGTGGCGATGGGAGCAGCTCCGCTCCACCATTGGACGCAGCTTCGATGAAAATCTCCTCCCTTTACAGACTTGGTGAGCTTATGGAATGCTCCTTTGCCTCCAGGTTGCTTCTACCCCTAGGAATGTGTTATGTGCCATGTTCTTTGCATGGGACTGTATCGCATTATTTTAGCAACATTACATTTTTTATTGTTAAAAAAATGGAATATGTGGTCAGTCAGATTAAAGAAAACAAATATGCGTGATAACGAAACATGATTTTATTGTTTATACAGTAAAGCCTGATTCACACTGTGCGATTTTTAAGAATCCATCACGATCTTTGCTTGTCAGACTGTACGAACACGATCTCAGTTGTCATCATGTCAGACTGTACGACAGTCAAGAAGCTTGTTCGGGGTTTTACGTCATCGACCCGTGACACGTCCAGACCCTCATTCTCTCTCTAAAATGGCAGGTAGTAGCAAAAGAAAAGAATCTGTAGCACTAATTTTGCTGTACCAAAAATAAAAGAATAATAAATCATTTTGCTATGCTGTCCATCTGACTCGTTTTGACATCTTCCCTGAGGGAGTTGAAGTTGTCGCGCTAAGTGCGTCATCCGGTAGGTTCTTAATCTGAAATCTTCTGACACTGCCAGAACTTCTCTGGAGGAAAAATAATTATCGCGACAGACATTAATGTAAACCAACGATGAAAGACTACGGATTTTATCCTAGGATTCTAGAAATCTAGATTTTCCAAATTTGTCTCAGACGATCAAATCGTGGTGAAAATCGCACAGTGTGAGCGGGGATTAAACCGCTAGCTGGAATGATGAGTATTAATGTAAATTAATTACAGGGTGAAATCTCATGAGGATGTTGCTGCTGATGGGAATTACAGTTTAACTAGTGGAAATAATTAATTTAGGTATTTAAACCTGCATGGAAGAATAACACAGTGGGAATGTGTCTGTTGCCAAACACCAGTCATGTGGGTTTGATTCTCAGCTCAGGTGTGAGTTCGGTACCTGATCAAATCATGTTGCATGTTCAAAAACAAACTCACTAGGTGTGGAATATTTTCTAAAACTTTCAAAGATTAATCAAGAATTATACAGTTTTATTTGTTAAATAATATCTCATTTTTAAAACCAGTTTATTGTTAGTCATAGATGATGTTGCGCATCTGTCTTTCTATCTTTTGAACTTGGAAGTAAATAGAAATAATAATAATGCAGGAAATAATTGCACTGGGAAATGAGGAAGTTTTTACATTTACAGCCTTCTTCTTCTTCTACTTTCGGCTTTTCCCGTCTCTCCACAGTGAATCATCAGTTCAGCTTCCACCTAACTGTATCCTCATCATCCTCTACTCCCGCACCAATGAACTTCATGTCCTCTTTTAACACATCCATATATCTCCTCTTTGTCCTTCCTCTTGACCTCTTACCTG
>JAOTRN010000019.1:4639271-4650198 GCA_028566695.1 Bagroides melapterus
CTCTCTCTCTCTCTCTCTCTCTCTCGCTCTCTCTCTTAGACTGTGCAATTTCTTTTCACGTGTGGTTAATACTGTTGTGGTTCAGTGGTTATGTTTTCTACTGGCCAGGAATGATGGAAGTTCAAACCCCCAAGACTACCAATTACCCATCATCCTCAACTATTCAGACAAAACCTGGAACTAAATCCTGCTCATTTACAAGTCATTTGTTTTCATAGGATTTGTTAGCCTTTCCCTGCAAGTCTGTATGTAAAGCAGGAGAATTCACACCAGATGAGACACCGGTCACACACTTTCTCGTACCTATGGCTAATTTAACGTATTCAATCTCCTTAAAGGCAAGATGTGGCACAATGGGAGTTAACTAGGGAGGAGACCATCTATGTGAACATGGTGAGAACATGTAAAACCCAGCAACACAGATTAACCTGAGCTTGGGATCGATCCCTGGAGCTCTGAGGGGGCAGGACTATACATTGTGCCAGATCTCTGTCCCAAAGTCAGTCTGAATTACGGTTTTCAAACCCAACAAACACACGAAATACAATGACGGAAAATAATCTTCAGAATCCAACTCAATTCCACTGAGATTCATTTGTATTTTATGGCATTGTCAGACCTTGGCTTTATCCAGAAAGACTTACATCAGGGATTTTAACAATGGTCATTATCACAAGGCAGCTGTACTGATTTAGATCTGTAACAAACAAGCCAGATGTGAAGATGGGAAGGAAAAGATGGTAAGATTCCTACAGATGTACAACACTGGATAATGGAATTATAAATCATTACTGTATACAGCTGTAGGAGATAAAAAAGCCAAAGAGGACTGAATGTATTATGTATGTATTATTTTCAAAGAAGTGATTTAGTAAATCAATTGAATTCGCACTATATTCTGGTAAAAGTAACAAACTTCTTTACTCAAGTATAAGTGCATTAGTTATGTAAATAAATCCTTTTGTAGGATGACTTTCTAATGGTTTTGCAGAGGCAATCAGTTTGTACATTTCTATTGTGCTGTGGATTTACATCGCTCGTGTTAGTAAGCCACCTTTTATGGATGAAGCATCCAGAGTATGGGTCAGGGCTTGTAAAAAAAAAAAAAAAAAAAAAAAAAAAAAAATGCTTGCCTGTGACTTTGTTATTAACTCTCCCACAGAATGCTGACACTAACAGAGAATGTGAGACAGCAACCAAACCCCCAAAGCCCACTGAGCCAACTGGAAATCTTCAATTAGACTCACAACTCACAATACTTAGTGAGAGATACTTCTCTCCCAATATGAAAATGTGTTATTATCCAAGTGGCAAAAAAAACAACTCAGATTTTATTTGTTACATCTCTTCAATTATTAGTTTATTAAATGTTTTTTGCTAAACCTTTTTTCTCTTGTAAAATTTATGATGTCGCAACATCGCAGCAGTTAAACCGCTAAAACTTCCAGAACTTATTGGCAAGTCCAGATGCTCTCAAGAGCAATGAGTTACACAAGCTGGAACATGCTGACCGCTTCATCTGGTCCACATATTGCTCAGCACACTTGTCAAAATCTTGCTTCCATTTCAAGCGATTTAAAAATGTTATTTAGAATTTAGAAATGCTAGCATAAACAATTGACATGCACTTTTGCCAATAAAACAAAAATTATGCTGTATGTGGTTGCATACTATTAGCCTACAATATGACTATTGTCTTTCCTGACCTTTCTCTGTGTAAACCAGGTTTTCCTTTCTATCTGATTGCACGCGCATAGCTAAGGGGTGGCCATGCTCACCCGAGAGGGATGCATTAAAACATATATAAAATATTTATATCTCGCTGTGATACGCTAGTAATAATAACAACAAACCATAATCACCTCTAGGAAATTTAAATATCATTTTTATCTCTATCCAACAGCAAGGATTTTCAAATCCGTGTTTAGAATGTAATAGTATATATTAGGTTGCTAGACACGAGGCTCCGCCCTAGATTTATGAAAGAATTTATGTGTGTAATGACTGTAATGTTTTAGCCACACTCGTGTCTATGTGGAGTATAGTTCCACTCTAGTTACTGAATAATAAACCAAATAATATGCTGAAGTGTTGGGTTTTAATGGTTTAAACACGTTAAACTCCTTTTCCAATGTTACTGCATTCACTTCATCACAGAAAGGCTCTATTCAGTGTATGGCTCATACAGGAAATGCCTCTGGTGAATGAGAACACGGCGATTTGACTCCCTCTGGTGGTTGTTCTGTCTGCGCCTAGAAAAAGCCTTCTTCTTCTTCTTCTTGTACCCACAGTGAAATATTGGTTTTCACAAAACTATCACAATCAACAAACGTTAAAAGTATTCCAAAGTTTCGATATGTGATTAAATATTTTTTTAATAATTCAATTCACGTGTATTTCTATAGCGATTTTAACAACGGACATTGTCTCAAAGGAGCCTAACAGAACACAAGAAACATAGTACAAAAAGGTTTAATATTATACATAGATTAATATAATTCAAAAGTTCAAGATTTATTTTTGACATATTTAAATGTGTTTGTATTTATCCCCAATGAGTAAGCCTGAGGTGACTTAGGCGACTGTGGCGAGGTAAAACTCCCTTAGATAGAAGAGGAAGAAACCTTGAGAGGAACCAGACTCAAAAGGAAACCTCATCCTTATTTGGGTAACGCTGGAGGGTGTGATTATAAATCTACAGTCATATAAATCTACAGTCAATAAATATATAGGCATTTCCTCTTTGAATGTCTGAAACCTTCAAGAAGCGGAATCCAACCGGAGCTGGTACGTCTCTAGATCCCCCAGGATCCTCACAGGCTTATTATCCTAATAAGCTTGTCAGTTTTTAGATATCCTTAGTTTCTCCTGTGTATTATTTGATAATTATTACTCTGCAAAGTGTGTCTTGATGGATTCACAGAGAAGAAATGCAATTTTTCTGTTCTCGTCCTCATTCTCAGCTGAGTGTGTGTTCAGGCACGCGGTGAAGACTGCTTCTAAAGACTCTAAAGACACTCTTTCTGTCTCCTTGTTTGTGGGAAATGGGAGATTCTGTGGTGGTTGTTCTTGAGAAGAGCTGAAGTGTAAAAGCGAGTTTACTCTACTCGAGTTTAATATATATATTCAGTTTACAATTTTATCCAAATGTTCTCTTATCTAACAAATAAGATAATATCTAGAACATGGCATGATATTCTGTAATCTATGCAAACACTCACTGTGGTTGATGCAATGCAACCGATGTACTCTAAATATCTGCATTGGTAGTTGTATTCAGATTTAAACTTGATGTACACAAAACTAGATTTTTTTTAGTAATAATAAATGATACCACAGTAACACAGAAAAAAGACCAAAACTGGCTTTGACAGTTCCTCAACCTCAGCTACATTAAGTTAATAACTGATCACAAGTAGTGATACTTGTGGGACTGTTTTTTTTTTTAATTCTTTATTCTTTCTTTATTTCTTTCGTTCTTTCTTTCTTTCATTCTTTCTTTCTTTCTTTATTTGTTTGTTTGTTTGTTTGTTTATTCTGCTCCTAGAATATCTATTTTTGTTTGTGTTTGAGTAGAATTCAAACATCATCAGTTCATCATTATTCTTGTAGTTATTCACCTATTTATCTGCAAACTTATGCAAAAATATGGCTAAAATTTCAGGGATAAAAAAAGAAAAATTAGGTTGCAAAGAAAGGTTTGAGGACCCCTGCTTTAGTTCACGTAAACAGTCTGCTGATTTTTCTGACTATTTAGCTCCCCCACACGACAAAGTAGTGAATTTGTACCCATGCCTGATTTTATGGGGTTTAGCTGCACTTATATTGCAATTCAGTGTTGGAACATAAATTTGTTTGTCAACAGAAAACATTTTTGCTCCAGCCATGTGGAAACGTATCTAATTTAAATTTAAGCCCCGAGTCAACGCGATAATTCATCCACTCTGTGAAAGCCATAAAGATCGAATGCTGGACTTTCTGGCAATGCATTTCATTTTGGGCACTCTTCACGTGCAGCCTTTTTATTAACAGTATTAGTAAATCGTTAAAATATTGTTAGCGTCACCTTACTGGAATCCTGTGTAATCACATGCGCACCATGTTTCAAGACACCTTTGGGTTTCTGAACAATGTCGTTCCCACTCAAATGCTTCGTCAAATATTTGAATTGAATTGTCTCACTAATTCGATGGATATTAGCTTAAAGATAAATATAAGATGAGCTCTCTGAATTGGCTTTTGGTGAACTATCATATTTATCTTTCCCCACTTACAAGGGACAGGGTACACAAACTTAAGTCTTTTTTTTTTTCTTCTTCTTCTTCTTCTTAGCAGATTTGTTCCACATTCCTGTGAAAAGATACTGGTTGATATCACAGGGGTAAGGGGTAACTTCTTTTCTTACTCACCGTTTTCCATTGAGAGCCAAGGTCATGTTTAAAAAATCTATATGACTAGCATGACGTTGAACGCAGCATTAGGGTGAAGGTTAAAGAAAACACCCACTCAGCCGTGTCTTCAACTCCGAGTTCAGCAAGTGACGTCAAATCAATATGGCTGTCACAGTGTGCAGTATAACTGCTTTGGACCAATAAAAATACAGACATGTAATATTATATTGTTTTGAAGAAGTCATGATACGTCACACTTATTAAAAACTGTTTCCTAACAAAATATAATGTAGGCTGAACACAGAACGTCGTGCAAATCTAACGTTCACTACTGTTATAAGTGTAAACAATTTGTGGTAAACAATTTAGCATTATAACCCATAAGCCCATCTGCTCCTGGCTTGTCCACTTTAATATCAATGGGACTGTTTTACAGCCGGTGTAAGAACCAACATTATTCAGCATTCGAGGAAAAAAGCTTCTTTTGTTAAGCTGGAAAAAGGTCTCAGATGCTGAGTTTAGTCATACATAAACTTAACATAGTACGAAAATAACTAATAAACTTCAATTTGCCATATGGGGATTAATAAAAGGTATCTCAAATCTCAAACACCCAGATGAAGATCATCCCAACATTATTGTAAGACTGAAGGAGGAGACGCATATTAGTTGCTATCTCACTATACTGCTGAATGTAAACACTGTGCTACAGGAAACATGAGCTTCTTGTCTTTTCATATTAATACATCATATCACTGAGTACAAACAGTCTGTTCCTACTGCCTTATCTATCAAAGGGCAGTCAAACAGCATTGTGGGTAATGTAGAAAACTTAACCAACAACAGTTGTGTGTAAAAAAAAATAAATCTGACTCTGAAGATCACGTTTGTTATAAAGATTAATATGCAAGTCATTTAGGGTAGATCTTTCCTTTAATTGACAGCTGCCAGATAGTGAGATTTATCCTCACCTTTAAGCTGCACTGGATCAAAATGGCAATAAAAGTGAACAAGAGACTGACTTACATGGGTTAACTCAACACATGAAAATTGTTTAGACAGAGTTTATTAGAAATATGTAGACAAAACCCCACTGCGTTTAACAAACTTAAGTTCCTCGACATTTTTAGTCACACTTGCATTGATATTAGGAGTGCAATCACAATTTGGTCAGCTATTGATAAGTTACCCTTTTGTTCTGTACAGCGGTGAAGCTTACATTATATATCACTTCACATAAATGGAAGATATCAGTGCTCAAATGCTTGCTACACGTTCAAGTGTGACAATAAAAGATTACTAACTTGAAATCATTTGGGAAAGCCATGTGTACAGACAGGACTATGTACTTTGAACATATTTGATATACACATCAATCAATTTCATGGAAAAGAAACTCATCTAGAGTGCCAACAAAACATGATTCCCAGTGAAGCAGAACAGGCAGCTTCAACTTTGAATGTCTCTGCAGTTATATCCAGTAAATGTTTTGGCTTGTACTTGTACACATTTCTGAAAAATGCTTGCTTCACTCCCACACAAACTGAGACTTGAATTAACATAAAAACTGAAAAACAAACAAAAAAAGCGGTTTACTGTCAAACAGGAATTGTGTAATAGAGTCTAATGTAACTTGGGGGGAGTAATTTTCTAATCACTGGGAATTACAATGTGCATATGCTATATAATGGTTTCTCGCTGACATTGGGGGGAAAGGCGGAAAAACTCTGCACCATCCTCTCCCACAGCCACTGATGAACAAATGGACGAATACTAGAATTCACAAAACGTCATGGAGAGCTTTAATTGTCCATGCAGAATAAAAAGGTAAAGAATGCAGTGTTGATGACTTGACAGTCATTAACAGAATGGTATGCTCTGGTGGGACACTCAGAGCCTGGAAAACAGCTTCAATTTAGGAATATTGTTATGTGTTTGTTGATCTGTGTATTTAATTAAATGTTCACCCCCCCAAATCTACCTTGCTTTATTTTTTTTTCTCTCAAAATAACAGTTAAGCAATGATCCTTGTTTTCTGCCACAGCATTTCCTTTGCAGCTTCACTCGAGATCTGGCATCTCTGTAAATAATTTAGGGACATTATGGTTAATTATATCACCTTACACAGACCAGAACACACAATATCCACATAGTGTGTACACAAGGCTTTATGCCATTAGTAGACAGAAATAAAATGCTTACTTTCATCATCGCTATCTGCAGATTCTTCCTGCAATTTAAAAGAAAGTCATATTTATCAAAGATGTAGCTGAATTTTCTTATTTTTGGGGAATAAAACACACACACACAATATTTAACACTACTACTATTTTACATTATTACGTTGCCAACGTTATTTATTCATTATAGGCAAATAAAGAAATGAAAATGAGGTAATTAAACTTTGATAAGGAGCATGAAGGCAATGCCTACTTCATTACTCATCTACAGCAATATTGCAAAACTGCTAACATGAATGTACAAATATTTCCCAGCACTTCTTGAGCTATTCGGCAAATGCATTATTTTATACATCCATTTCTTTCTGTGATAAATTAGTGATTAGCTGTGCTGTGAAAACAGCTTTATCTTCATTACCATCTGGAGCATGAGGTCAGGAACAATGTAGACATGGCTTTTTTTTTTTTTTTTTTAAATAAATCAGCATTTGGATTTGTAAGTCCTGCACGTCCTAAATTTTTGGACAGGATTTTTTAAATCTAGTGCAGCTGTTTTAATATGACTACAAAGAGAAGCATTCTTGTAAAAGAAAATTCTTACATCATCTGCACCATCCATGTCAGGCAGATCATCTTCCCCTCCCATGTTGTTCATCATCTGTAAAAACAAACAGTAAAAACATTAAGGGCCAATCATTTTGAAAAAAACATTTCATAGCAATTTTTCAACAGAAATGACACTTACCTCTGAGAATCGATCGTAGCTGGACAACTCTTCATCTGAATCATCTTCCCAGTCTTTCCAGTTATTGAAGTCAACGCTGAGCCAATTAAACTACATTTTATGTAAGAAAGAAAGAAAGAAAGAAAGAAAGAACAAGTGAGAGAAAAAGATTCTTGACCACCAAATCACATTTATTTTGATCCACCCAATCAATAAATAAACAAAATCCCACCTTTGCTTTGTCTTTTGTTAACCTTGGCCACGACTTGCCGGATTCTGCTTTCCGTAGACAGCAGTACACCGACCTGTCTGTACGTTTGTGTTTTGAATCCTGAAAAAATAACCCCCCAAAAAAATGTATAAAAACCTTGCTTATTATACCAGACAGCGGAGCCACTCTGGTGCTTTTTATAATTAGTCACCTTGTAATATACTTACATTTGGGTCAATGGCCTCAAATAATTCTACTTCATTATGATATTTGATGCCATCAATTCCACCTACACAACTGAACAGAAAACATGGCAAACATGAACATAATGCAAAAAGACACAAGCCTCTACCGAAACAAGCAGGCCATTTCAATTACATTCAACATGTTGGCATTTGACATCCCAACCTTACCTGAATTTTAGAGTTGATTTGTCAAATTTCACATCAACATCTTTGCTGTCTTCTACGCAAAATTCGATAAATACAGAGTCCCGTCTGTCGTACCACTTAGCGGTTGATGGCTGCCTGTGGAATATCAGATTTGTATTAATGGCACATAAATGAAACAGAACTTTCTAAAGGTATTAAACACTACATTGAGACTAAACTGCACATGCAGAATCTAAATGAAGCCAGTCTGTCTGGGGCCAGGGGGGAACACACCACTGTCGTTTCCCATTATTTGGGCACTTGCAATGTAAAAACAGGTCAGAAGCAAGGTGGTCTAAATCCAGTTTGAAGCAAATTCTAAAGTGTGGCTAAAGCAAACAAAAGCACATTTCATTCACATTAAGGAAATGTTTCAATTCAGCTTTAGACCAACTACAGAAAATGTACCAAATGCCACATGTATATGTTAAATGTACATAGAGCAGAAAAAATGAATAGGGATATAATAGAGTATTTATTCAGTGCTAATTCTGTGCTTGTAAAGGTTGGGCAATTGTTATTTCTAGATGCTACTAGCAAAGGTCTGTTTACTCTTTCCATTATTGTATTGCTCCCAATGAACAAAAGCTTTACTGGTACTTTTCAAGTATTATATAAGTCTCAGCCATTTTTAGTTAAGTAAATTATTCATCATATGAAACCAAACAACAAATAAACCAAGAGCATAAATTTTGCTCCGATTCAGTATGAGCTGTATCATGGCCTTGTGTGTGTGAGAATCTGTGGTGGGTCAGTCAACATCCCGTTCACTTTAATGTGTCAGTATATTTAGAAAATGTCAAATTTGTTTTGATAATGACTCAGCTAGTCCCAAGCATCAATTATCAGTAACACTGCTAACCATATTGTTTGCTGGGTTCTGTAGAATGTCACACACAGATCATGGAGTAATCCCTGTCCTAGACATCTTGACGCTTCCCCCTGATCCAAGACTCTTACTTGAAGTGAACAAGGGCTGGTAATTAGCTAATTATTTCTATTATGAGCATGAGAGCTGGGAAAACATTAAAATGTGCAGCACATAGTGTACTCCTAGACGGGCCTGGGCCTGTGACCTAGAATAACCCGAAGAACTCATCCAGCCCTGGTGCGAGTTTCATCCTGTTAACACCAGATATATAGCTGCTCTCTATGACAGAGCTTGTACACAGATGTCGCGTAAACCTGATGGCCAGAGGATAGCGGACGTTACCTTGGCAACCCTAGCCACATTTAGGCACCTGTCTACCGCACGCGCCGGTAGCTAGCAACCAAACACCAACATGTGCAGCTACAAAACTCTCCGAATATAAAGTCCCATTAAAAGGAGTATACGAATCATCATTCTCGTTCGATGATAACGTCATTTCTGACACCGCCCGTAACCTCAAGGTCGCTTATTTAAATAAAGGGATCTCACATTAAGCCGCTTTGAGATGAGCTAGCGTCATCTAGCGCAGCTCCGATGGTGCAACATCACGCTTTTACTACAAACTGACTAGCCAGCAACAATAGACAAATGTATGGAAAAGAATAAATAATCCCATGATCGACGGGGGTCTGGAGAAAACGTTAGAAATTATAGACACAGGAAGCAGATCTCGAGATAGGATTTTAAAGCGGGAAAAGCAAAAGCTAGTAATGCTAATCCAGCATCGTATAGTAGGCGTTAGCAAGCATGCTGAAATATTTCTCACATTTACCATGTGTCTCCGAGACCACCAATACAGAATGAAGTACTATTATTAGAAAACTACTAAATGCCCCATGGGTTAGTACAGTTTGCTCTCTCGCCAAATAGCTCAAGCGCTAGGTAGAGGCCACCGCAATTTCTAGCAAAATTTAGCCTTCTGAATTAGCTCATGTGAGCAAGTTAGCATTTCTTACAGCACACTGCTCCCCCCTGCCTTACAATACTGCTTTAAATATATACTGTCGCTTCAGTGAGTCCTTGTGTTTTATATACATTTTATACAAATAAATGTTGGTGTGTATAGCCCTTTTAAACTGAAATCTAGGCGTAATTTCTCCGCTAGCGTGCTAAATAATTGCTAGCTACCTAGCTAATAAGTTAGCACATCACGCTCGCTATGAGATTACTTACATGTCGGTATCAACTTTGAGCTTTCACCAAAATTTTGAACTTTTTTTTTAAGCGAAAGCCTCGTGCCTCGGTGATAGATCTGCTACGTGCTTGATACACTCGCAAAAACACACACAAAAAGAAACAGCTAGCAACAGTAATCGTGCGCTAGTGCAAAGCTCCTGCTGACTCCTCGCGTGTCTCCGCCGTACTCCGTGCGCGCGCACTATGACGCAGCTCGCACTTTCTGGCGTCTTCTACGGCGCGTGCAGGAAGCTTGCGCGCGCACAATGACGCAGCTCGCACGTTCTGGCTTCTTCTGCAGCGCGTTCAGAAAGCATGCGCGTGCATGCTTCCTGAACCCCCCAAAAATGCTAGTAGGTGTACATGAGTTACAAAACTGTAACGAATGCCAAAGTGCTACAAGGCGAATAAAAATTTTTGGCAGCTTCTACAAACGTATTTTGTTTACTCTGTTAGGGCACGGTAAGCTCATTAAAAGCTAGTTGTTGGTTGTTTTTTTTTATAGTTATACGGCTGTGTGAACTTCAAAAATCGTATATTTTGGACTACAAATTGCAATAAATCAAAAACAGCAGTCGTTGTGGACAAGAGATAGCAACAGAGTAGCCAACTAGCATCATTATATTGGACATAACTTTAACGTTAATGATTAACTTCTTTAAAAAGTGATTAGTATGGTAAGTGTTACAGGTTTAACCAAGTACTGAGCCTAAAGTAAAGCTGGAGCACTTAACATTCTTCATAGTGTGTGCAGACATTTTGATTTAACACAATAAACTGGATTTGAGATGACTCTCCAGTATCAGTCTCCAAGTTATTGCCAGTCAGTTTTCCGTAATTGTATAGTGTTCAGAACAGAAGGCTTTGAATTTTCCAATTTCTC
>JAOTRN010000019.1:4834638-4848870 GCA_028566695.1 Bagroides melapterus
ATTGTTTTTTTCACCCCCCCCCCCCCCCCCCCCCCTTTTTCAAAAGCACATGGAACGGTGAATCCTTCCTATCGGGGGTACAGTAGGATGTGCGTGACGATGCGTTTTGGTTTTTAGTTGCAGCTAAAATTAGCTTTGTTTTTCTTCTGTTTTTGGATTTTCACTGCGTCACGATCCCTCTGTGTCCGGAATCAACAGTAGCAGATGGTCAAGATGAACCTACTGCGTCAGAGCTGTCCGTACGCACCTGACATTGTGTCCAGACAGTTTTTTTTTTTTTTTTTAACTCTCACCTTGCAAGCGTTTTATGTTTATGATGCTTTACTGTAGGAAGTTTTTTTTTTCGTGCTCTATTAATCAGGAAATACTTCCAGATTTTCAGATCTCCTGTCATCAAACAGGGTCACGTGGGGTCGGATTTTGGTATCGTAGCTTTTTTTTTTTCCCCCTAACAGTCCGACCGATATCTTTTTTACACCAGTATGGATGTTGATGTAAACACGACGACGGCACACTGAGGCAAGACGTCACAGTAAGGCGTGTGATGACGTTCAGAGGAACCCGGCCTGGTAACTCTTCCTGTTTTAATCACAGCAGTCCGAGTGCTTGTTGACCGAACCCCCGACGCCCTTTTAGTCGTGGCTGTGAAGTAGGAGCTCGGTGTCGCACTTTCCTGCGCTCTCAGAGTCTGTGCTTAATGACACAGGAAGGGCTTTATTGTTGCTGTGTTGCACTTTTCTCCCCCCTCCTCCTCTCCTCCTTTTTTCCTTTCCCTCCCTCCGTCTCTGGATCCTTGGAGGACTCCGTATGAATTCTCACTGTCATGTCCAAGGACGAGCGGCGCAGGGTCAGCTAATTGCTTTTATGATTATGATTTCACGTCAGATTTATCGTGCGTGCTCGGATCACTTCTCGAGGGCTGCAGATGCCGGCTGCAGAAAATGAGTTTACGGCTGCCGGCTTGTTCGGGCCTCTCGCTTTAGCACAGGTGGCTCTTTTTGACTCACTACACATCACTGATTTAGAGGTGAATCATCTGCCTTTTTTTCCTGTAAAAGCCTTGCTTCGTTTCCAGGCTTTCCCCCTTGATGCGTCTGGTTCTTTTTTTTTTTTTTAATTTTGTAGAATCCCCTCTTGAACCTCTTGTTTGTTTACTGGTATGAGACGCTCTTGACACAATTGAGACATGAAACAAACCGTAATTCTCAGTTTCATGTTTGATCTGAGAAAAGTTTTTTTTTTTTTTTTATGAAACCACCAGCCACCGCTTTCCTCTGACTCTCTGATAATCATCTGTATGAATTATTTGGAGACTTTTTTTGGTTAAAAAAAAAAAAAAAAAATTGTACCCCGATGTGTCTCTTTCTCTTTCTTTTTATGATGGTACCAATTCTTTTTTTTATTGTTGTTGTTGTTTCTCTTTGGCTCGATGGAGATGACTGGAGTCCAGATTTTGTGTGTTTTTGTGTTTTTGTTTCTCTCTGTCCCTCGCTCGATTAGATCAGAGAAGCCGATTCCTCAGGGTCCAGATGCAGCAGATTTCTGGCCGGACATCTTCCCACATCAAAAGCCCATTTATCTCTCTCTCTCTCTCTCTCTCTCTCTCTCTCTTTCTCTCTCTCTCTCTCAATTATAATTCTATCCTCTTTGCTGAAATACTAAACATTTTCTTTTGAAGAGTGTCTAATCAGGAAATCAAGAAAAAAAAAATCTTTTTTTTTTTTCTCCAGTCTGATAACGTAGCAGTTTTGGATACAGAGGAACAATTTCCTTTTATTTTTCAGCTTTTATTATGCACACCAGCTTCTCATCTCTCCATGCATGTACAATACTAACTGTTTGTACACAATATGTGTTTTTGTAAGACTGATACATTTCTTCTAGTGACTCTGGTTAGAACGTTATTTAGCTTGCAGGCTAATTGAAGTCTCAGATGTTTTGCCTAGTCCCAGAAAATGAACTAGTCTAAGCAGTGGTAGCTAACATGATAATAAACTAATTAGCTAGATAACTCCATTAGCGTTAGCGTTTACGTTGACGGCATTTGATAGATTCCCTTATCTAGAGCTACTGAGAGTTAAGGGCCTTGCTCAGGGGCCCAGGAGTGGCAGCTTGGCGGCTCTGGGATTCAAAGTCCGTTAGCTGTTAATCTACCACCGCCCTCACCATCATAAACACTATCAGCTCCTAATGATACTCGTCCGATATTTTTTCTTTCTTCAGTTTCCTTAACAAACAAATCCCGTGCATTGTAAGTAAAATAAATATCACGACGTGTACGGCGTAAATACGATCGGATCGGTCGTCTTCGTATATTCAGCGTTATTTTCCTCCAACAGTTACCTTCTTTATGGCTTGTTCCGGTAAACAAATTAGTAACAAGCAGGACTAGACCCGTCGGATCTGGAGGCGTCCACATCAACACCATTCGTTTTGAGTAGCCGGGTGAAAACCCTTCAGATAACGATATTGACGTTGTAACTTTATAAAAGTGTGTGATGGAGGGTTTCTTTCCAGTCCCACATTCATATCTTTTCTAACCTATAATCTGCTAAAGAAAGTGGGAGAAGAGTTGTCACTTCGATTATCAGCATCATCCACATCAGCGCTGGAGGGAAAAATCACTTGTGGCATTTAAACCCCAGCCTCATTTTGGCGTCTTCGCCGCGCCGAGCTCTGTCCGTGCTAACGTCAGTAGAGACGTATCCGCAGATAAATTCAGTCTGTTCTGTTTAAAGGAAATAAAAATCACCCATGACATTCCCAAAAATTGCTCTGACATTTAACTGAACAAATCAAACTCGCATTTAATTTCAGCTTTTCCCGTATGGAGCTTGATGGATAGAGACAGAACTGATGAAACGAGCAGTGCCTGTAGAACTGAGCAAAGGAGACTGCTCCCTGTCCTCGTCCCTGTCCTCGTCCCTGTCCTCGTCCTTGTCCTCGTCCCTGTCCTCGTCCCTGTCCTCGTCCCTGGCCTATTCGTACCCTTGTGCCTGTCTCTTGTTCCTGTTCCTGTCCTCATCCCTGTTCCTGTCTCTGCCCCATCCCTGTTCTTACCCATGTCCTTGTCCCAGTCCCTCTCCTGTCCTCACCTCATCCTTGTCCTCACCACTCCTGTCTCTGTCCCTATCCCTGTCCTTACCCCTGTTCTTTCCTCCTGTCCTTTTCCCCATGTCTTTGTCCTCATCCCTCTCCCTGTCTTTACCCTGTCCTTGTCCCTGTCTCCTTCCCTGTGTCTGTCCCCATCCCTGTCCACACTCTTGTCCTTTTCTTGTCCCTGTCAATGTTCTCATCCCTGTTCTTGTTCCCATCCCTCTCCCCACTCCTATCCCTGACCTTGTCCCTGTCTTCATCCCTGTCCTCTATCCTTGTCCATGCTCTCATTCATGTCCTCCTTCCTTTCGCCAAACCCATCCATGCCCTTGTTCTGTCCCCGTCCCCATCCCTGTCCCCAGGCTTTTTGTGATAGTTTCTAGACAACTGGCACCATGTGACTCTTTATTAGAATGGTCATAGCCCTGTGGGAAAACTCCATTAGATTTGTCAGACGAGTCAAATGCAATCATCAGGAGAAGGTCCAGGAGACAAGCACCAGTGACTTCTGCTTGAGTCACCGCTGGCAGACTGGTACCTCGGGGGGAAGAATTCCTACCAGCTTTCTTGCCGTCAGTTACTCTCGTTCCGGCAGGGAGCGATTGTTTATCGTGTTAGACTTAATCTATAGTTTTCTCTTTGCTTAAAGAGCATATTAAGTCATTTTTTTTTCCTGGCTGATGCACCATCCATTACCGCCTTGATATCCTAACCGTACCGTGTATTATAGTCCTGCCTATTAATTATTAATGTAATTATTAAATTATGTAGCACTTATTTGTTGCTCAGCACTTTTCCGCTATAGAACTGGTTATAGCTGGTTTCATTTTGGACCGATGCGCTCCGACACAACATGTTATTTGTCTTATAACAAACTATTTTATTATATCAAACATTTTTTAATTTATCGGTGAGCGAGACCTCATACATAACCGTTTATAGTTTACATTTAACGCTGCCAGAAAGAAAAACTGTAGAAAAAAAAAAGGTTTCTTTTACATTTTAATCGATATAAACACTAACAATTTTTACCTAATAAATAAATAAAATAAATAATAAATAATTAAGAATGCGTAAAATAGCCCAATATAAAACATTGCTACTAGAATCTCCTTCTGTACATACCTTAAAATAAAATAAAGCACATACTTTTTATTATTTGGATCGTCCCCCATACAAACACCTGCGATCTTGTTATCGCTATAGAAAGGACGACGTATTAGATGCTGTGCGTTAATATAAATCGGTGGTTTGCCCTGCGTCTGTTCTGGAAAATGAATTAGATTCGAGAATTCAGCAGCTCTGTGCTTTAAGACTAATTATTTTCTGATCTTTTTCTCTAATTACGTCGTCATCTCTTTTTGCCCGTATTCTGTCCCATCTGCTTCTTTTCCTGCGAGCCGTTATGACTTTTTTTGTGCCGTGATATTAAACCGCACGTTGATTGAGCCTCTGATTCTGCTGGGAATCTTCCTGGAAAATTCAGTTTTCTTCCTCTAACCTCCGTGATTTTCCCGCCACTTTTAAGCGAAGTCTAGGCTTAAGGAAAATGTCATTTCTTCAGTTGCTTTTTTTTTTTTTTTTTTTTAAACCTCTTGTGTAGAATTTGAAGATTCTAGCCAGGGGATCAATCCAAGTAAAATTGGTTCTACAGATCTATAATTTCCAATCGGCCCTAGCTGTGTCATGATGTGTTTGCATGAGAGATGACAGAAATATGACACATATTCAATCGCAGCACGGCCGTGCTTTTCAAGGGCCTGGAAAGGCTTCTGTACGGCTTTTTGTAAACCCGTTGCCAACTTTGTAATTACTGGAGTCTGATATTCTGAGTTTCCTCTCGGCCTTATTTGTATGTTGGAGGAAGCTCTGAGAAGAGCAGACATGTCAGAGAGAAAGAGAGAGACAAGAGAGAAGAGAGGGGAGACTCGAAGTCTCAAGCTGCCTCTCCTGTCAGATGTACACACACACACACACACACACACCACTCAGCCTCCAATGTCACTTTCAAGGCATAATTACCCCAAGTTGTGTTGATTAGTATAAGAAGCAATTATGCCAGTTTTTCCGCCGCAAATGAGGAGACGTGATGGCCCCCTGATTGACAGGAAACATCCCTGCTTTAATAAGTAAACGACTATGGTAATGCAGGTACTGAGACCCTTTGATATGATCTTTTTTTTTCCCTACATTCTAGGCCCTGTCCTTCTGACTCTAATGAATCCGTGTATGACTGAAGCCTTCTGGTTTTTTTTTTTTTTTTTTTTTTTGTCAGTAGAGAGGCCTCGGTTTGTCACAGGAAACACACAGATTGATCAAACGACAAAAAGAGAAGAGAAGCGATCTTATCGACACTCTGCAGAAGTCAAAATTTCCTCATTTCGCTTTAAAGCAATTCTATATTTTTTTCGACAGGCTGAAACTCGGAGAAGAACCATTTGTAATTGACACATTGGGAATGTTCCTTATCGGCTTGCACAGTAAGTTATTAGCTGCTAATTCATCCACCGACTCCCCTGCAGCGTCAGTTATTTGTGTAAATGGAGGGATTCCCATGGTGCGTTTGTAACTACATTTCTAAAATAATTATTTAACGTTACACGCTGGCTTTTCATGCTTATCGGGATATTAACACAGGAAGAGGCGAGAGATCTTTCTGTATGTATGCAACTCCTGAATTCAAGCGTATTTATAGATTTTCTGCTTTTAAAACTGTGCTGAAGTCAAAAGAAATGTCTTCTTTATTTCTCTTAGGGTTATGGGCAGCTGTATGATTGGATGTCTAACAAAAAAACAAATTTTATAATACAACTATTAAAATATTTGACCGTATTAAGCTTGTTTTTGTCCATATGTTTTCCCCTAGTGGACAGTCTTGCTTTATAGCATTAGCTCATTAGCAGCAAACACGGTTCATCTGTTTGTTTTTTATTGCTTTTTTCAATTAGTTGAGCAATTTTTTTATTTTTTTTTTTAAATAATTTATTTTTCTTTTTTCCAGTGGGGGAAATTTGTGCGACTCGTCATAAGGAGCGTTTTACCAGCTTAGTGAGGTTCAATGCTGGAAGTTCTTGCTATCACACTTTAGTGTATAAACACTGTCAGAGTTGCTCCGTACGTGAGAGTAAGTAATATTTTTTCAGACACCTAATTAGATGCCTCCTAGCGACGACCCTGCTACTCTCTGTCATCGTCTGTGCCACTTATGTTAGACACGGCCTCGAGTGTGTAAGGCTCCGTTCCAAAACATTGTCTAGCATATCGCCTTCATTAGATTCAGCAAGCACTGGTGAAGGTGGCAGTGAGAATTTCTCTATACATTTGAAAAAACTCTTTGTTTTGCTAGTTTGTCCAAGCCACTACTCATTTTGTTTAGATTCCACGGTGCGTATCGAACGTTGGCGGCTGTCGGATAACGACCGACTTCCTATCTCAAAACGGCAATACGTCAACGTACGAAATCAAATCACGGCTATCAAACCGTTTCACGGGGACTTTAAGTTAGTGCACACTGGGGAATGTAAGTGCCCCATAGGTAGGTGACGGTGGTATTGAATTTAATTAAACTTCTTTCTCTTATTATTTTTCCCCGCTATATCTCGGAGTTTGACTCCACCGTATGTAGAAGCACTACGTGGATTAGATCATAAACAGCCTGCACTTCTGATTCTCTTGTTACACTAAGCACACCAGACCCATGTGTGTGCTGCTGCATAAATATAATAGGATCATTCGCACCAGCACTCACAATCCCAACTGTAATTTATATGGATTGAATGAGTGCTGCATTGTGGAAAAGCACGAGTGGACCAAACACTCATTTGTCACCTCTAATAAATGTTGCAATGTAAATTATGAAGTTATGCTTCAGACATAAATGCACTTTATTTCAGTCTCTTAATGCAGAGGCCCCTTGCCAGGACATTAAGAGACTGCATCTGGAAAGGGAGGAGGGGAAAACATAAAAATTCAGTCTGTTTTTATAATCAATAATAAGCACAAAAGGGCTGAGATGAGGGAACATTATAAAATATCTGAAGTCTAGCTCATAAATTATTGCTAGAAAACTGGCTTGTACACTAAAAATGTAAATACATTAATGTTGTTAATAAAGTGACTAATAGTTCTATCAGGGCTGTAATAGCAGTTTAATGAAATATGGCAGCATGAATATATTACAGTTTCACTCCAAAATGGAAGCTCCCAGGACATTTATCAGTGCCTTTTCAAACATATTTTGATTTTGTTCTGCTAATTGCTTCTATTTTTTTTTTCACTCTCACCCCACATCATCTTTTGTGAAATGGGGAAAAACGCATAATGGATATTAATTAATAATTGTCACTTTTTTTTAGTTTGATGAAAAGTAATGGGAGAGAAACACTAATAGGGTTCATGTTTCTGTGTGGCACAAAGAGATTACAGCTTTATCAGTCCCAGAAACATGAGCGGCGGTAGGGCTAACGCTACATCCGGTTGTAACCAAACAGCATTGCATCTTAGAAACGTTCCGGGGGGGGAAAGATTAGTTTAACAACAGCAGGTAAGGTTAAAAAAGTCCTCTGTAGTGAAGAGTCTTAAAAGGTGGACTACAAACAAGCAGTTTTTAAATGACTTTTCTCAGAATAGTTTGCAAAACCTATTTGCTTATGGTGTATTCATCCATCGCAACCTTGTACAAGAGCACTAGAGGCTGCTGGAGGTTAAGGTTCTGTCCGAGGATTTGGTATTGGTACAGCCACAGCACAGCTCCTAACTATAAGTCCCAGCGTTTCCTCAAGACATACAGTTGTCTGTCCTAGCTTACTACTGCCAAGACTCTAGGTCATAGCCTTGACTCTCAATCTTTAGCCACGATTCTAGCTTGGCAGAACCATTGGTCCTGGCTTTATACTGTATGTCTTATTCTTAAATCCTGGTTTATAACAATTGTAGCATAGTATCTCTTGATTCCCAGGTTACACCTCAGAACTCACCCTAGATCTGTAGAGCCTCCCGTTTAACCTTTTGTCAATACTTCCTCAGTCTTAGCTCAGTATCTCTAGATCCTGAGTTCTAGCCTCCAGACCATTCCTAACCCACGGCTTCATATCCTCAGACATATCCCTACATATGTAGATCCTCAGTTATAGCCATACATCTTTGATCCTTCACTCCTTGCTTGGTATCTCTATACCCCCGCTTTTATCACACTGTGTCCAGAGCCTCAATCCTAGCTTGCTACCTCTAGACCCTCGATAATGGCTCTTTATTACAGGTCCTAGTATTATGGACTCCAAAATTCAATTCAAGATTAAAATTCTTGAGACTTTAGAGCTTTAGGACTCCAGGCAGATTTTCCTCACGCAGTATCTTGTCATTATCATGCTTGGCTCAGACCCTCTGTCCATTTTTTCCATACCCTCTCACCTGGCCTTACATCTAGACCTTCATTCCTAGCCCATAATCTTAACTTAATATATTAACTTATCTTGACAAGTCTTTGATTCTGGTTCTAGGCCCCCAGTCCTACTCTGGCATCTTTGCTTCTCCAGTCCTAGCTCAGTATCTAGAGACTTTGAGTTCTTTGTTGTCCTTGTCCTACATCTCCAGACCTCTCCAGCCCAGACCTCTAGACCCTCAGTTATGCTACAGTTACACCACAGTTCCAAACAGCTCTCCCTGACTAGTATTTTTGCATCCTCAGTACAAGTCTCTTATCTCTAGACCCTTCCTTCTTGGCCTCTACGTTTCTAGTTTTTTGATCTTGGCCCTGTATTGTCAGCTTTTCAGTCCAAAGGACTCCACAGTCTCCGGGTATTCGGGCTTGGTTCTACATCTCAGCCCTTCACTACTGTCCTATATCTCTTGACAATTGTAATCCTGGTTCTAAACCCACACTCTGTTGAGACAAATACTAACTCTGGATTTTGGTTCTTGGAAGTACAGCTTAGAACTTCCGTTCTGGTCCTGTGTCTCCACACATTCAATCCTAGCCTGAAATCTTAAGACTCGTATCCTTTACAAGGGATTTCCAGACCTTCCATCCAGCTTCTGTACCTCTAGATATTTAGTCTTGATCCTGTATTTCCTGACTTATTTTTTCTGTATTTGTCCTTGTCCCTTAAAACAATGTTTTGTTGTGAAACTTGTGAAAAAGCAGACTTTGCATGGACTTGCTTATAGAAAATGCCTGTTGCCTCTGTGTTGTAGTGATGGTAATTCTCTTGACTACTTTCCCATCATATTAACTGAGTCAGACCTGCACTGTTTTAACAAGACTAGTTCCTAGAGCAGTCATTAAAGGCTGCAGTTAATCCCTTACACCTGTTTATGGAGAATATGAAATTTATTCATTGATCTTCATGGTTACAGTGTATCCGTGGCCTATCCCAGGTACACTAGGAATTGGGTGGGAATAGACTCTGGATGTCCTGGCAGTACATTGCAGAGCAGAATGCACATACAGATTCATCTTAAGGACAAATTAGTGTAGCCATTCCACTTATTCTTTGGTGGAAACCAGAGGAACCTCAGTGAAAAGGAGAACATGTGAAAAATCCATGCTGATAGTAAACTAAAATTAGTTTTGACTCGAGTCCTTAGCTGCTTGACCCCCTGGACTACCGTCCCAAATATGTGGGAAGTATTTCACACAAAGTTTCAGATCGATAATCAAAACAGCACGTTTGGAGAATTCTAATATTCAGGCCTAGTTTTATGTCAGTACATATGTTTAGTTTATGTCATTTCTTCATCTTCATGCCTCTGACTGAATGATATTTTGTTAGGAAACAACTCTGAGGGAAGAGGCTCAGGTTAGAACCAGCTGATGAGCTGTGCAGCCATTACAGAAACAGCACCTGCTGGTTGCTCACGATGCCCAGTGTATGCAGCTGGCACTTCTTACACCTGCTGTACCTGAACACACACACACACACACACACACACACACACACACACACCTATTCCTTAGATATATACAGCATCCCATGTGGTTTCAGCTCACTGGCGTCCTCTCTGGGGTTGTGACCTCACCAATATAACGGTATTACGAGACCAATTTTTACTCACCCATTTTTGTCATCCTGGCTGAGGAGGGTGTTTAGGTAGGAAGATAAGGAAGGGGAACCAGCCAAAGAAGAGAACACTATTTTGGATGTGTCTCCTGTCGGAAAACAAGCCATTGTTTTTTTTCTCAGTCAAGGTCGGCAGAAAATGTCAGAACAGGTGTGTGTCTGTCAGCGAGTGGCCTGCCAGTGCAGCCCCTGCACTCACACACACGCCATGCTGTCACACTGAGGCAGTTCATACACACATACGGACCAGTATTAACCCTGCTCTCCATAAACCACTGGTCACAAGAAGTTCACTCACCTACTCCACACAAACAGTTTTGCGTGAGATGACTTCAAAGTGAAACGATTAAAAATGATTTTCTTGTTGTCTTCTGTAACGTCAAGCATCACTTCAGGAACTCTTTATAAATAACCACGTTTATAGTTATTAATGTATATTCATTATTAGTATATTCATTTCCATGTTCATTGCTTTTTTTTAAAAAAGAAATATTCAGGCTGTGACCTTCTGGATTATATAAAAATGCTGGATAATTATAATAATGATGATGATAATTATTTATGTATATTGAACAATTTCTATTAAAATAAAAAAAGCTTTTTTGAAATTACTTTTATTTAATATCTATAATAATTAATTATTTAAAGGTAAAGTGAAAATATTAGTTTTTTAGTAAAATATTTTAGAATTTTTAAATTTTAATAAAAAATTATTATATTAAAAAAAATTGTCCCATTCCAATTCAACTACATTTATTAATTTAGACTATATTATGACTATATTAAAACATTTCAGTTATATTTATATAATTTTTTTAAATTATATTCAGTTACCAGTTTATAATAATTTATTTAAATGTTAGAATCTTATAAAATATATTACAAAACCCAAAATATATCAGAAATATGTTGTGTAAAATGATGCATCATGATACCAGTATTGTATTGTTATATTATCCAGCACTAAGGTGTTACACTGACCAATTAATAGTGTGTAATTTTTTAAAATATTATTTATGCACATATATGAAAATTGCTACAATTCAAAATTTAAAATTATTTTATTACAATGAATTAATTACAAGGTCTAGTAATATCTAGTATATTTTAATTCTGAATTTAAAAAAAACTAAAAAAACAAACAAACACTTAGACTTTATGATCTTTAAGTTCTCAAACAATTTTAGATAAATGCTGGATTAAAACACGTTCTGTTACAGTAAATGAACACGTGATAAACATGAATTTCGTGGCTTATTAATCGCTGTTGATTGCCGATTTCAGTTTGATTTCCGAGAAGTCCCAGACGTGATCATTTAACGTGAATGCTTTGTCAGTTTCTCAGAGCTTTCAGACTTCGTCTTGTTTAGTTCTTCTTTCTTTATTCAACATTTCTTATATGATCATTTATTTTCCATGCCGTGGTCACGGTGCTAGACCGAATGCATTAAGGAGGTCTTCCGGGAGTGGTTTGTTTGCAGAAACCGGTGCGGTGATTGTGATTACTTTGTGTCTGACTGTGTAAGCCAAAACTTTAGGGAAAAAAAAGAGGGGGGGGGGGGTGATTTTTGTCGTTTTTGTTTTTTTTAATGGAGGAGTTCAACTTCCTCTATTAGCTGTGTGTTTCTCCGAATCTGTGGGTAAACTCAAAGAAATGGTTGCTCTCATTGTGAGTCAACAAGCATAAAAGACTTTCATCTCACCAGTTATCAGCGTGCCTCCAGTTATTGGTGAAAAAAGATCAGCTTTGAGGGACACAGGTTATCTTGACAAGTGAGGGCTTTCAGTTTGAGACGTGTGAACAGGGGAAAGGTGTGCATGCTGCCGTGCGTGGAGGAGCCGTATCCTGCAGCGTTCACCGCTCGTGCGCCTGTGATTGTGGCTTGAGCATGTCTTTAAATGGGAGCTCCGTTTGTCCATGCTGCTCTAATCAATCGTGACAGCTTTGACTAATGTGAAAAGCCTGGCAGGCCTGCAGGTTCATCCTGAAGCTGGGCGCTTTGCTGCAGTACCACATCTGTCCAGTAGATGGTGATAGTTATCTTCTGAGACTTAGCTTTGGGAGATGTGGTCTGGGAGTGCAGACTTTCTCATAGACTGACCGTAGTTCTTCCTCTGTCTTGTCTCTCAGAGGCTTTATTTCTTCTAAGATTTTTTTTTTTTTTTTTTTTGCCTTTGAGTTCTTCCAACTTTTTCAACTTTTACAAGCATTTCACATTCTTTTATGTTTTTTTTTTAAGTTCTAGATTTGCCAAGCATCTTTGTTCCCTAAATAGCTCTCTCTCTCTCTCTCTCTCTCTCTCTCTCTCTTTCTATCTCTCTCTCACACACGCACACGCCCACACCCACACATGGCAATGGGTGTCATCCACAACAGGGTCACGGCACCAATTCCTAGCCTTTTGAAGACAGCAAAATTGTTGATCCACAACGCACGATTAGCATCCTCCCCTATTGAATGCAGGCAGTCGGGAGATGATAATGTCAGCCGAATGTCACAATCTGTCCGCTGCCGGTGTGGCCGTCCTCGCCAAGTGTCACATCGAGCTTACACCCAATCAATTGATCACGGCCAAACACATTTCCCTTTAATTGTCACTGCACTGTACATCTATTAGGCCTTTTGGTGATGGAGGAGCAGCTGGGGGTCTTCAGTTTGCTACCGGTGTCTGTGTGTCCATGTGGGAGCTTTTTATTTATTTATTTATTTTTTTTCAACGTGGGCCTCAAGAAAGGCTACATAAGGAAAAGCAGGCAGCAGTACAGCGTTCTCGATCGGAGGAAAAGCTCTTCATATCCATATCTGTATTAGTGCTTTATTCGTTTGGCTTCAATCAGCTAATTGGATGTGAAGGCTGGTCGTCCCTTCTGTGGAAATGAAGGGCAAGGTTCCATTGGCAGCGCAAGATTGCCTTTGTGTTTATCTGTGCGTCTCATCAACGCCGTGTTACGACGTGCCATTGTAGTATTATCTGCCATTGTTCATTTACGTTTGCCACAGACTTTTTTTTTTTTTTTTTTCCTTTTCGCAACAGAACGCTTTTATTTATTTCTATATTTATTATTTTTCTTGTAACGCTTGTTTTCAGGAAAGCGAACTGTTTTCCTTTAATATATTAACAAAGCGTCTCACAGTCAAGGAACGATCCAGTTTCATTTTCATTAGCCTGCAAACTCCGTCTTATTTGCCGCTCGGAGAGACGCGTGGACTGTCACTGAATGTCATCATTGACTGTAAAAGGAGTTTGGGGGGGGAGAAAAGCCTCAAATTACAGGAAAGCAGCACTGCATTAAAGAACAAAGGAGATCGATGGCAGTACATTAAACTTTATGCGATCGGGGGAGGAGGAGGAAAAAAAAAATTCAACTAATTAAAATTGATTACACTTGCTTTGTAAAAGTGTTTCTGAATTAAATTATTGTATGAAAACATTTTGACCAATTGAGGAGCTGAGGAAGTATCCATTACTGGATTGCTGCTGGAGTGTTTGCGGTGAGCGGCACTGAGTAGTTTGTTGTGTGTGTGTGTGTGTTTGTGTGTGTGTGTGTGTTTATATTTATATATATATATGAAGCCCTTAGTGGCACTGTTTCACATGTGATCACCGAACCCTCGCTCTCCGTTACTCTGGACCTCACCTTTCAAAGCTTTTTACCTGAATTGAAAGAGGTATTGGTGAAAAATTCCCGTCTCTTTTCTCACCACCGATGTCAGTTAGCGTAGCGGATTTGAAATCTATGTGTCTTTGGGTTTAATAAACGCTCGTGGTCGAGCTGGTTTTTGGTACAGGGTGCCATTAATATTGTTTTAATAAACAGTTTGAATGAATAGCCCAGGTGTGGGATAGAGAGTTTCCCTTCTCTTAAAGCATCGCCAGTGGTGATTTTGGCATTTTGTAATTGCTCCTGTAGGAAGAGTCAGTGCCTGAGAAAAGCCATGTGTCTCTCTTTTCACTGACTTGCTATTAAATATTGATGTTTTCCCTCCATCAGTCCTGCAGTGAGGCACCTTTGCACTTGCCAGGCAATATGTGACCTGCAGTGCTCACTTATTAAAACAGTACAAAGAGAGAGAGGG
>JAOTRN010000019.1:4967172-4974672 GCA_028566695.1 Bagroides melapterus
TGTCTGTGTGTGTTTGTGTGTTTGTGTGTTTGTGTGTGTCTGTGTGTGTTTGTGTGTCTGTGTGTTTGTGTGTATGTCGTTGTGTGTTTGTCTGTGTTTGTTTGTGTGTTTGAGATAGTGTGTGTGTGTCTGTGTGTATTTGTGTGTGTGTTTGTGCGGGTATGTGTGAGATTGTGTGTTTGTGTGTGTGTGTGTGTGTGTGTGTGTGGCCCCTAGGCTGTAGGTCATGTCTAATTCATGTTGGATGATTTGGCTGTAATGACAGTAGATTCATCTCTATACACTACATATTAAAATAAAAGTCTGAAGGAAAAAACTCTATTTAATCTTTTAAACATTTCACCAACTCAACAGGTATCTGTGTTTTGTTTAAAAAAAAGAGAGAGAAAAAAAGAAAAAGGAAAAAAAAGCTTGAGGAGCTCGAGTGCTGCTTTACTGAAACTGTGTGCTATTTTGGTCAGAGAACACATAAAGGAAGTGTTGCTGGCTGACTCAAACAAAGAATTTGCTTTTGATAAAACCACAACAGCTTCTTGTATATTCTACACTAAAACATTTTGGTTTCCTGATTTTATTTATGCAGTATAGCCTCCTGCAAACTGAAGCAACACAACAAGTAAACAGCACAACAGCGTGTTTTTTTTCTTCTCTGCACTGCAGAAATATGTGTAGTTAAAGTGACGGTGACAAAAACAGCAGGAAGAACAAAAATCATTAACACTGTCTTTTTATTTTTTTTTTGGTTCTGCATTGACCTAAATGTCATGAATGCACTGAAGCTTATGATGAGCTCCAGACAAGTGCAGGTTGCAATTTTGCCTTTCGGCAGCATTAGGGTTTGCCTTATTATTATTTTAAAGTGAAAACGGATACTCCGCTGAAGTGCAAATTTGATGAATTACTGTAGCAGATTGCTGTTATTAATTATTAAAAGGTATTTTATAAATATTCAGGTCTGTCATGCATCTAATAATGAAGGCTTTGGAGAAGGTTACTTCCAGCACGCATCCTAATGTGTCAGAAATATCACTTTTAATCAAGGCTGTGTCACGATGTGCATCTGAACTCTAAAAATACAATCTCTCTCTCTCTCTCTCTCTCTATACCATCCTCTATCACTCACTCACTCACTCACTCACTCACTTTCTCTCTCTCTTTCACTCACTCTATCTCCTCTCCCTCTCTCTCACTTCTCACTTACTCACTCTCTCTCTCTCTCTCTCTCTCTCACACACACACACTATACCATCCTCTATCTCTCTCTCTCACTCTATCCCTATCTCTCACTCACTCACTCACTCACTCAATCGCTCTCTCTCTCTCTCTCTCTCTCTCTCTCTTTCTCTACCATCCTCTATCTCTCACTCACTCACTCACTCTCTCTCTCTCTTTCACTCACTCTATCTCCTCTATCTCTCTCACTCTCTCTCTGTCTCTCTGTCTCTCTCTCACACACTATACCATCCTCTATCTCTCTCACTCTATCCCTATCACTCACTGACTCACTCACTCACTCACTCACTCACTCACTCTCTCTCTCTCTCTCTCACTCTATCACTCTATCCCTATCACTCACTCACTCCCTCACTCCCTCGCTCTACCCTCTTCTCCCTCTGCCCCTCTGAGCGACCATCTCTTAGCTCTTCTCCTCCTAAAGGAGTGTGTGTTGTACTCGCGGGAGGATTAATGCATTGATGTTGATCCACCTTCTGGACACACCTAGTCCCAGTGCTAGTGCAGCCATATGGTGCGATACATATTCATACGGCTGCGTCTGTGCTGCTGCGCTGCTTCACAACCTCTTCACAAACTTCAAATAGGATGAGAAGAAAAGCACAGATAAAGTTTTCCCTCTCCGCAATCTTTCCCTTTATTCTTTCCATTTCCCTTTTCTTTTGTCTTCGAGATGAGGATGGGTACTGAAGGCTGGTCCCTGTGTGTGTGTGTGTGTGTGTGTGTGTAGCGTGTGTCAGGCTGTGGGTAAACTGCACTGTCAGGTGGGCTTGCCTCTCTCTCCCCAGCAGGGTAAATTTCAGCCAAGAGCGATGGGGAGATTAACACTGTCAGAACTGCAACACTACCCCTTCATTATCAGAGCACCAGGGCCTGAAGCACACACACACACACACACACACACATAAACACACTGGCCTCCACTGCCTGGGCACAGAGCTAGTAATTACCAAAGCAACCTCTCAGTGTGTTTCTCTCTTTTCTACCTCAACAGTTTTTCCACCTTCTTAATGTCTGTCATCCTCCCTCGTCTTCTCTCTTCCACACCTTCTATTTTCCACTCCTTCTCCCTCCCTCTCTCTCTCTCTCTTTCTCTCTCTCTCTCTCTTTCATGCCACGCGTTCGTCTCTCCTTCGCGTATCCCAATGCCGAAGCCCGGTGCCAGCCTTTTGCCAGGTGGCGTGACACACTTGTCAGCGAGCCAGGCACGGTGGCAGCGTGTGCGCGCTGTATTAAGTGCTGCTTTATCAAATTAGTTTGGTATCCAGCTGATGTGTAATAAAGGTACAGCAAAGCTCCTGCTGCTTCCCAGACATCAATCCACAACGTGAGAGCCAAACCTGGGGACTAGCACCAGCCTGGGTACCGGCCTGGACACGCGCCACACCTTTTCCCACTGATCAGCTTATGGCATCCTGGGCACACCAATAACACGGTGTGAGAGAGAGAGACTGAAAAACGAAATAGTGGCAGCTGCTCTAACAGGTAGCGAGAGATGAAAAGAGTTCTGCAGCGGCAGTGCTTTATCAGACGGAGCATTAAGCGCTTTTGTTTTCACACAAGGGGCTTCATCCGAGGTGACGGACTGCTGCTGCACATTGTCAGCAACGTCGTCTTTTCAAAGGACGTCTTCAGTGTCGCTCTCTCGTGGGGACGAGGCAGAGATCAAACAGAGGGGAAGAAGAGGAAAAAAAATGCTTTACCTGAACATTATGCCTCTTAGCAGCAATTCGTCTTTTACGCAAATATCGCAAGAGGCCATGCCTCAGAAAAGGCGGGAAATGTGTACAGGAGCAAGACTTCAGAGAGGCCTTCACGTGTGCAGAGGAGACGTGCGTGTCAGTTCGGTGTGGAAAAAAAAAAAAAGAACGGAACGGTACCAAAGTGTAGATCATAATTACTCAGAGGCCCTGAGAGAAAGCATCTGTTCTTTCAGTACGTCATCGGTTTTCCTTTACAACTCCAGCTCAAATAAATATTTTATTGTTTGGACTTTTTGTTCTCTGATTATTAAAGTCTCCTTGCACTGAAAAGAAAGATTTTTATAAACGGTAAACACCTCTCACGTCGCCGATTCCTGTTATCAAACTTGTTAACAAACATATAAAATGTTGCACTGTGATCTCATAAAACAGTCACTGGCACAAACCAATCATGCTTCATATGCAAATTAATAGAGGATGATGTCATACTACGAAGCGCAACGCGATATTAGTGAATAGTAAACACTCTATTTTGCTTGATAGAGTTTTTGACAGTTAAATAAATATTTATTCAGTATAATAATATTTACTATTATAATATTATTTACTATTATAATAATTATATATTATTACTCAGTATAATAATATTTACTTTAGTGCAAATTAGGACTCAGATACTGAACCCTAACATTCGAACAGTTTTTCTTACAGCAATGAACTCTTCCTGAAGGCTTTAAAAAAAAAAAAGAAGAAGAAGAAGAAGAAGAAGAAGAAGAAGAAGAAGAAAGGCTAATCTGGAACAGGAAGGTCTTCAGGATGAAAGGTTTTGGGGTTTCTTAATAACATTATTATTATTATTATTATTATTATTATTATTATTATTATTATTATTATTATTATTATTATTATTAAGACAAGAATAAGAAAAAGAAAAGCTGTTAAAAAAGGGAAAGAGAGGGAACAGCTGTTTATAGCTCTTAATGCTGTAAATGCTAACAGGAAATAACTCTAAAACAAAAAAGTCATATTAAATAAATAATTAACTGTTTTGTTTGTTAAAATATTGGCAAAATTGCTGTAGTATTAGAGGTCTGAAACTTCAAAATGATTACAGACAAAGGTTTATCCCTCAGTAAAAACGTTTTAAAACAAGAGCTTCGGGTTATAAACGACTCGGCCTAGCCGTGACGATCTGCGCGGGCGTCTTCTAGCCATAAGTGTAGTGTCACTAATGATGTGGTAGGAAAAGCCTGAACTTCAACAGGTGCCACCAGCTACATGTTCATTAAACAACAGCAGCCTTGCTGTCAACAACCCCAGTCTCCAAATTAACCCCAGTCTCCGAAAACACAGCACGAACGTTCATGTTCTTGTGTTCAGGCCAGTTCTAAAGGAAGAGGTTTGAGTGCGGCTGATGCAGTAATCTGAAGGGTTTCAGCGAGCAGAAACAAAGCCAAACAAAGCTCTCTCTGCTATATGAGTTTGGTTAGCCTGAGAGTTAGAGCATGAGTTATGGCTCCTGGGCTGCTGGGGAAGCTTGTATTTATGGGGGTACTGAGTGAGTGTTAAATCCCTGCTAAGAAATAAAGTCGTCCCTGAAGGAACTGGGGAAACATTTCACTCAGTCTAAAAGGTGGCTTGGAAAAAAAAAAAAAAAAAAAAAAAAAGGGGGCCATTCCTCTTCTGCAGGGAAGTGCTATTCCTTATTCTGTGCTGCGAGGGAAAAATATACTGTATAGAGATGGAGGGATATCAGATTGAAGTGGCATGAATCTTTAAAGTGGATTCAAATCTTGCTGAAGGCAAACACGCTCGGGGGACGCAGCGACGAGACCGATTCCTCTAAAACGCCACGCTTTCCGAGTGTGTTTGTCAAACGCATGCAAACCTGTTCGAGTGTGGTTTCAGAAAAAAAAAAAAAAAAAAAAAAAAACTAACCCAATACCTGAAACTGCGCCAGTAACTTGCAATTGAATGCAAAACAAATTCTAGGAACATGCAAAGTGTCTCTTGCATCCCCTGTGGTTCCTTCACCTCTCCTCGAGCTGAAAGCCTCCCTCTGTTACACCTCCCCCCCCCCCCAAGCAGTAATCACAATTATTCCTTAAAAAGGCTCTATTTCTGCATTAAGCTAAAAGGACTATATCTTGTTCCACCCCTCTGAGTCAGGGCCGCCTCACTTACCCTAAGTATCTCAATAAATCAGCAGTTACTGTTAACATGTACTCCACAATTCAGTCATCAATCTCCCGCGGCTCAGAGCGAAAACAGGGGAAATATCTGCTTAGTAAAATCTTGCGCAAGCGTGTACACGGACGGAAACGCAAACACGCCTACGCGCACACACACACACGCACACGCACGCATACATAAACACACACAAACACACAAACAAACAAATCAATCCACTGGGACAGGAGAGCTGTTGCCAGAAATGTGAAGCCGACCGGTGTCTGATCTCACCTTCACTCAGGGCTCAGGTCTTGTTGGCATTAGAAACAAATCAACAAGGATGGAAAAAAGATCAAACACTCTGCACTCGTCTGTATAAATATATAGAGTTAGACAGGTATAGTTTTTCAGGCCTGTTTTTCAGGCCTTCCTCTGAGCCCGTTATGGCCTGAAACTTGAGAGACTCCATGCAAACGCTTGTTTAGTTTTAACGACACCGTATTTATTTAACAAAAGGGAAAGTTTAATCGAGAGCCGCAACCGGATTAAGCCGGAACGCCGCACATCCGAGCCAAACGCGGGCGTGAACGCAAACCCCTCTGCGTTCCCTGGCGCTCGGCAAAATCCTTAGAACATCTGTATCTAAGCGTGAGGCTGAGAGCTCGCTCCGTGCTAGCAGGGAGCCGCTTAGCTGGGCAAATAACACCACATGTCAGCGAGCAGAGAAATTCAGTGCCATCCTTCTCACAGGCCTGGGTGGTAATTAAGAACAACAATTTGAGAGAAAGAGTACACAATGGCTAATCCAAAACCAACACAGACCGAAAGCGCAGAAGATTAGACATCTAAACGATTAGCGCTCGAGAACTCTTCATTTGTTGAAGAATTAGGCCTGCTTTGTATATATCACACCTGTGGAACTGGATCTGAGTCAAGTACTATACAAAGCTTGACATTAGGTTTTCGGGAATTTATTCCACGTCTTTTTTTCTCTCCCAGAAGTGAGAGAATAATCGTTACTTTTCCTTTGTGTGTATTTTTTTCAGTTTTGTGTGGCTGGAACTGCACACACACATAGTGGAATAATCACACATTCTGACATCACGTCTGACTTAAGCAGCACCTCAGCCAGTGTGTGTGTGTGTGTGTGTGCGTGCGCGCCTGCGCGTGCGTCTAGAGTTTGCTGTGAGTGTGTGTGTTGTGTCTGGCTCGAGTCTTACCTGGCAAGTAACGGCCCTCCTGTTTGCGTCTCACCTCTCCCTGACGCTCGGGTGGAATTCTCTCCACGAAGCACGGCATTTTTCCCCCCCGTCTCCCCACACGCCTCCACGGCTAGGCTGCGCTCGCACTCGTCCCCACTCTCTCTCCCTCGCTCCTTGTGTCTCTCGCACTCGTGCATGCAGCACAGATGTCAGGGCTGTGCGTGTTTACCCACTTTACCAGTAGGGGTCCTTCACCACCCTCTGCTCTATACCTCTACAGCCGTTATGGAAAAAAAAAAAGGCCCGGAAGAGAGAGCTAGATGGAGATAGAAGGAGAGATTGGCCACTTAAGCTGCTCTCTCTCCAGCGTGCCGAGCGCGTGGCTGACTGTCCAGGCTGGATGAGAACGCGGCAGTCGAGCTCACTCCGCTAGGCTCCAGCCTCTCAGATTGAGTTACACAGAGTCAATGAGCGAGGTGCAGCCATGGGCAGGGGCAATATCATGGATACAGCGAGAGAGAGAGAGAGAGAGAGAGAGAGAGAGGGGAAAGGGAGGGAGGGAGAGAGAGAGAGAGACCATGCACCGCTTCTGTTGACACTGATAACATGTGCCACAAGCTCCGCACTCGCTACACCGAAAGCAGATGCCCTGTTCTCACATTTCACCATCTCGCCCCATGATGGTGTTTTTTTTTTTTTTTTCGTCCCAGAGTGATTGATTTAGGCAAAAAAAAAAAACAAGCCTCCTTCCGCCTCATTGACACACGCCTGCCAGATTCGTATGCTCCGAGTTATTGTTCAGCGAGGAATTTCAAGTTTCTCTCCTACATGCGGGCCACTTTTCACATCGCTATATTAATGTCAGGCCTCGCAGCTGCCCTGATGACAGCTCTCTCCCGCTGAGACAGCGCATTCAGACAGAAGAATTTGAGACTAAGCCTCAAATTAATATCGCGAGCCGGACCGCCCCCAAACTGCACATTACCGTAAGTGGAAGGTTTCAAGGGTGACCTGAAAAACTATTATTCATCAAATACTAGGTGTGTCCCGTCCCGAGCAAATAATGTGGAACAAGAGCAGGGCATCGTCTCAGATGGGACGTGTGTGTGTGTGTGTGTGTGTGTGTGTGTGAGATAGAGAGCTTTGTGTGCTCTCACCCTGAAATGAGCAGTGTGTATCTGTCTCTTCTA
>JAOTRN010000019.1:5109832-5120722 GCA_028566695.1 Bagroides melapterus
TACTACTACTACTATCACTATTATTATTATTACTACTACTACTACTATCACTATTATTACTACTACTACTACTACTACTACTTCTATCACTATTATTATTACTATTACTACTACTACTATCACTATTATTATTATTACTACTACTACTACTATCACTATTATTACTACTACTACTACTACTACTACTTCTATCACTATTATTATTACTATTACTACTACTACTATCACTATTATTATTATTACTACTACTACTACTATCACTATTATTACTACTACTACTACTACTATCACTATTACTACTACTACTACTACTATCACTATTATTATTTCTACTACTACTATTATCACTATTACTACTACTACTACTATCACTATTATTATTATTACTACTACTACTACTACTACTACTACTACTACTACTACTACTATCACTATTATTATTATTATTATTATTATTATTATTATTATTATTACTACTACTACTACTACTACTACTACTACTATCACTATTATTATTACTACTACTACTATCACTATTACTACTACTACTACTACTACTACTATCACTATTATTATTACTACTACTAGTATCACTATCACTATTATTATTACTACTACTACTACTACTACTACTACTACTACTACTACTATCACTATTATTACTATTACTACTACTACTACTCCTCCTACTCCAGGTACCACTACTACTACTACTACTACTAATAATAATAATAATACTACTAGTACTGCTACTGCTATTACTACTAATATTACTACTACTACTGCTAAAAATCAAACTTAACCCTTAGGAGTCTGAGGTTTTGCTCATAGCATATTAATGCCATAAAGTCTCATTACACAAAATGAAACAGTCTCAAAATAAATACAAAATATATTTTGACAAGACTTTATACCCTGATTGTGGGTTGTTGGATGGACATGTTGACAGACACTATAATGTTATTAGAGGGTTGTAAAAACGTGGTTATAAGAAGTGTCATGATTATATTTTTCCTATTCAAATGAAGTTACAGGAAGTTTGTTGCACTGGATGAGTCAGTGGGATTAAGCAATGATAAACGTATTTGAAACAGGAGAAGAGACACTAAAAAACGTGTTAGGGAATTCACACCCAGTGGATGAGTTGATTAAAATTGACAGAAAGTCTTCACCTGACAGCAGCGGTATTGGTATGGTGGTGAAGTAGATAGTATTGGCACCTCACAGCACCAGGTGTGAAGTTTTGCATGTTCTCTCAGTGTGTGTGTTTCCTCCGGGTTCTTTCATTCTCTCCCACATCCCAAAAATATGCCGTTTTATTTGCAAAGATAAATTGGCCCTAGGTGTAAATGAGTGTATGTGCGATGACCTGCGATGAATTGGAAGTGTTCCTGCACGCACGGCGTCCCTGCTCACGACGAAGAGCGTACTGAAGATGAACGAATGAACGAACGAACAAGTATTGGGGAAGAAATGAAATATGCAGCTGCGGGTTTATTGCAGCATTTATTCCGCACTTTGACCGTCTTTGGGTAAAAACCTGAGTTTTTCTAACGTTTACTTTTCCTTCATGTAAATTAAAAGCGTCACAGTAAACAGTTTCTCTGTTACAGAGCAGGCACACAGAACTGTCCGGCAGTGAAGTGTTATTTGCATGGATTTGCATGATCAGGTTGCAGTGAGGGAGGAGAAGCGATGAGAATCTAACTGCACTGTAAAGTTAAAGGAGCCGACAGTGAATGTCAATCCCATGCTGAATGCAAACACACAAATATACACACACACACACACACACACATATATATATATACCAGCATTAACCAGACTCTCTCTGTGTCACAAACACACACATACACACACGCACACACATTCATATATCAGCATATACCAAAATTAGCCAGACTCTCTCATACACACACCACACACACACACACACACATATATATACCAGCATTAACCAGACACTCTCTCATACACACACACATACCAGCATATACCAGCATAAACCAGATTCTCTCTGAGTCTCACACACACACACACAAACACACACACACATGCATATACCAGCATACTGTATACCAGCATTAACCAGACTCAGACATACACACATATACCAATATTAACCAGATTCTCTGTCTCACACACACACCACACCACACACACACACACAGACATATACTAGCATATACCAGAGTTAATCAGACTCACACACACACACACACACATATATATACTTGCATTTACCAATTTACCAGCATATACTAGCATTAACCAGACTCTCTCTGTCTCACATACACACACACACACACACACACCAGCATATACTTGACTCACACATGCCCACATACACACACAGAATAGCATTAACCACACTACCACTAGCCCTTAAATACTGATCTCATCAGCTGGAGACAAGTAAAATGATGATTTTTTTATATGAATAAACAGATGTCTATGTAGTGCACGTTACGAGAGAGACAAAAAGTCTCCACAGCTTGTAAAAATGGTAGTTAATTATCAACTGGATTTACAAGTGAAATGTACCAATGAAATCATAAAACACAAATGACTGTAGAACAAGCATAGCTTATTTGGCAGGTCGGGTTAGGTACAATGATTTTTCAAGAATTATTCCAGCAGCTGTTAAGCCAATCACATGATTTAATACCAGTTTGATAATAACATCCTTAGCAGTCAGCTCCTACTTGATTTACAGTGCAGTACAGTACAGTACAGTACATAGTGGGACTATACAGAGAACATCATGGCCTCAGGAACACTGCAGCTTCAACCAAAATAAGAAGCATCTGATGATCATTATATAGTAAACCATAGTAGAGGAATAAAGCCAGTGAGTGATTCTTCTCTCTCTTCTCTCTTCTTTCTCACACTCTTAGCTCTGGAGGCAGTCTGTGTTTACGCTCATCCCTCAGGCCATTTGTTTGTAGCACTTCCTTGCCCCAGAGCAGCATGCATAATGCAGGAATGAAAATGTTAACAGTGGCAAATAAAATCGGCAAGGTGCCCCCACAAATCAGGGCAGTTTAGGAGCACGTTTAATCATCCATCCGTTGGGGAGGCGCTGCGATTTATTGTGGCATTTCCAAGAAGATCAGGACCCCATTTTTCCGATATTTTTACTTCGCCTAGCCATTCTGTTCTGCCATCTTCCCTTTAGGACCACAATGGGAAATATCTTCCTCAATCACAGTGGGCCTCATGCTCAGGATATTGGAGTTTATTCACTCAGATATGTTTTTTTTAAAGAAAAAGAAGAAGACGACTACAGTTATTATCTTTACATATCCCAGCTGGCTAGGTAGCTGGGGTCAGAGTTCAGGGTCAGCCATGATACAGCACCTCGGGAGCAGACAGGGTTAAGGGCGTTGTTCAAGCCATAACAATGGCAGCTTGGCTGTACAAGAGCTGAAACCTCTGACCTTCTGATCAATAACCCAGAGACTTTAACCCATGCAGCCAAAAACTCAGAACAATCCGAAATACTCGTCGCTTTTACAACGAGCAACTGCAGAGACAAAAACAAAGTTGCAAGACATATGGCAGAGAGATGATAAATAACTTTTGTAAAAATGCAATGTGCACAGCACACGAGTGACCGCAGAAATACCAACACAGTGCTCCTCATATTTAACCCTGCTTAATCAGGACCTGAGGGGGAGTTTGGGGAGAACGAGATACGCCAGTCCGGCTCTAACTAGATTGAAGACCACTTTGGCATTCAAAAACAGAGGACTGGCAACTGTCTGTGGGTCTGCGTGTGGCGCTCCTCATAGCGATACTATCAGCAGTGCCTTTCAGCGCTTCCTGTGGAACAGACAGCCTAATCGAATAAGGCAAGGCGAGAGCTGCCCGAGCTTTTAGACCAAAAGCCCCCCTCGCATCCAGCCACTGTTAAAGCCACTCTGCTTACCCTCCTTCTCCTCCACACCCCAACTTTTATTTTCTTCCCTCGAGGTGCACTCATCATTGTGAGCCTTGAGTCATCGTTGTTCCAGACTTAACACGGACGTGGGTGGGGGAGCACCCAGGAGCTGGTGGCAAGGTTACAGCCGGGCCGACAAGACGCTCGTATTCTGCTAAGCAGGCAGAAAAACTTGCAGAAGGATTGGGACAGAGAGGAAGGAGAGAGGAGAGAGGGAAGCTGAAGTGCACTATATGCTGACGGGCCAGACGTCACTTCGTTGCTGTTAGGAATGACAAACCAGGACATGCCTGCTGAGGAAAACAGCGCTGGAAATGAGGCTTAAATCACGATTATACAGTCAAATAAGTGCTACAAATCCAGCATGGAAAAGTATCCGGGCTCGAATTCATGAAAATTCTTAGTGTAAAGAGTTTCTCCTAGTGACAAGATTCTAAGAAAATTAGAAATGTGAAACGTTTCCCCTTAAAATGAAAGAGAAGATTCTAGTAAAGATAAAAGTTACTCATAAAGCATCTTAACCCTTAAAGGAGCTCTTCAGGTCAAAAAAGAAGGAGTTAGGAGTAGTGAGGAAGACTTTAGCAGAGGAGAAAATGGCTGATAGGTGAAGCGGGAGAAGAAATGTGTTGTATATAATATTTAATAATGATAGTTATTAAGAGTTAATCAGATTGTACTGATTAGATAGTGTGGGGATTATTTTTATGATCAATCATACAGTATTAGAGATAACATCTCAGACACAGGGCAGAAATATACTCTTATATCTAGTAGCATATTTTGAAAGCACTCCTGTTTTTTTATTTGTTTTTTTTTTTTGATTGGACAACCACTCACAGTCTTCGAAAGAATGTTAGCCCCGCCTCCTGCCTAAGATAAAAGTTGTTGTATTTTCCTTGTTCAGAGTTGTTCGGAGATTGTTCCTGAATCACTCTTACGGGTTACTTTTAACTGTTCTAACACGATAAGAGGAATTACGCTGTCTCATGGCTGTTTCACAACATTAAGTGTAACTAGAAATGGCTAAATGATATGACGTGTCATTGTGTCATTTTGTAATGGCTGACAAATTGCTGTGAAATCAAACACTTCAGGATACAATCAGCCGCTAGCAGTGACTCCAGAAAACACCAACCCACAGCGTTTAACTTCTTTATTAACTTTTTTGTTTTGTTTTTTATACACGACTTTATATCTATACAGTAGATTATACATTTTATAGATTCTTGACAGACTCCGGAAATATTGGCACCCTTTTGCATATTAGTTATGCCAAACATGCTGAAGGTGTATATAGACAAAAAGTTACTGACTTTTCCAAAGTTTCCAAAGTTCAGACAATTTTTTTTATTTTATTTTAGGATAGATTTCTGTTGGGAAGAGGTCATGGAACATAAAATGCTACTAAATGATCTACTGTCTATGGATTATCTATGGATGCTTGCTGCCTCATTCACGTTCCTTCTCATCGCTCGTTGTACGTATTTATGAATCTTCACGCTTTAAAGACATTTTAAACCTTTTTATTTGTTGTTACGTCGCAGATTGTGTATTGTGTGATGCAATGAATAATTTGTGCAGTCTAAAAAAATTGAACAATCATCTGTCGCATGTGTTAACGGCAAAAATTACGGGTGAACGAACAAGAACTTAAGGACGGCGGCAATTATTGAGAATATTCTTGTCCGTAATTTTGGTAGAAAAAAAAAATACTTTACTACGAATATGTATTAAAGGAAAAAGGAGAGTTAGATATTTTGCTTGATCACTACATGCTGACTCTTTTGGTTCTTGATGTATGGTGTAAATTGTCTGGAATTGTTCAAATTATATATAATATATATACAGTGTGTGTGTGTGTGTGTGTGTGTGAGACACTTTTGATTTACAAGTTTGACTTGTAAAATCGTAGATAAGGCCAATTAAACCCATCTGTGAAAGCTGGCGTTCTCCGTATGGAGCAGCTGAAACACTCTGCCAGACGGATTCCTTTGTATTATTCCTTTGTATTCATCTTTTTTTTTCCCCTTTTTCTTTTACAAAAGGTCTGTAATAATAGATAACAAACCACAAACCCGAGCTCCTGTTTTTGATATCACGTAATCTATTTCTAGAAAATACAATTTGCTCGCTTTTTATTGAAACAAATTAATGACTTGGTATAGCGTATGTAAGCATTAAATAAAGAGTCCAGAACAGCAGAGGCCTTTATTAAACATCTGGAGATCATGGACGAGTCGTGTCTGAAACAAGAAGTACAGGCTGATGAACTGCAGGCCTTTTCCCACACCTGGATCCAGCAGCAGGCCTGAGGGCAGCCTTGGCCACTACAAAAACTCTTTATTAAAGATAAAAAAAGCCAAACAATGATAACCATTCCTACATGGCAAAGTTCACGACAGAATAAGGCGGCTTTCCATTGACTTTTTTGAAGCCGTTGTATTCAATGAGTTTAAAAAAATAAAAAAATAGAAAAAAAGATCGGCTCTGAGTCATCTAACTGCCTTTTCTGATAGATAGCCAAAAAAAACTTTGTTATGTACAGTAAACATTCAGCTCCATAGAAACCTTCCTTTAAAAAAAAAAAATACAGGTAGTAGAATTTGGACATATTGATGAGGTAGCTATGAAAATTCTGAAAGTTTTGTTGCATTGGGTTTATAAAAATATATAAATATATAGATACTTACATTATATATCTCAGCCGTCTCGCACTAATCTCAAATAGTGCTCTGTTCAATTAAAGTGATTTCATACTGGTGCTCATAACAGGACACTCACACTTCGCTATAAACACGAAAACACGCCTTCGAAGTCATCGCTCGTGGCTCGTGGCACCACAAAATTTAAAGCATTTAACAATAAAAAGATAAGGAGCACTTTAAAAGATGTTAAAAGTACGCCCATGATGTACAGTACACCATCAGAGTGATTGTCTAACTGATGCGCTGCCCGGACGTTCATGTCTCTCCCTGATGTATCACGACTTATAAAAATCACCGTGTTTTAAACAACGCTTAGCTGTTTACTGAGCGGGTCAGGACAAACGGGATAAGATAGGCAAAAAGAAAAAAAAAAAATCCACTGTCCTAAGTTGTTCTGCCATAAATCATGGTGAGTTTATTGCCTCTAATAAGTTGATGCAAGGCCATTTTTCTTGCTGCCCATCATTCAAACATTTAAGGCATATTTACAAGGAACTTGTTAAAATATTTAATAATATTTAGTGCCAATTTCAGAGCGGCCTGTCAGCGACGAATTTATTCCCTTTAAGTGTTTAAAAAGGCGATGGCATGAATAACGAACTGTCAAAATTGCCTTATTTGCATAGACAGGCCATAACTCTGATACCTTGCATTAAAAAAAAGAGGTTTTTAACAAAACGAGCCATAAAACTAGCGCTCTGCGTGATTGATGGCGCACAACTCGCCGGTAAAGTCGCAGCAAACACAGGAGGCAGCTCCGTAGCTACAGATGCAGACGAGATCATGGCAGCTAATAAAGGGACATATATCCTGAGCTCTGACTTATTTATCCCACACGGATGAGCACAAGATGGAACAACTTCTTTAATTAATTGTGATAAAAAGCTAATTCGGAAAGCGCGTGACTTTGACGAAGCCAAAGTAGCCTTTTAGCTGCAAATCATGTACGGGGATTGTCAAATGTTTTATCCATAACTTTCTCGTTTAAAGTCAGCGGTACGTGAGTCCGTTGTTGACTAGTTTCGTCTCGGAGCGACAATCCGGACGGTATTTACGGCTCAATTCACATGCCTGAATGTTCCAGAGCAAAGCCTGAGGTGGTTCAGTCATGTCATATCCTGGCTAGTCGAGATGTTTTCACTTGTCCTTAGGGTTGTGTGAGTTAGAAGTGGAGCCTTTTGACCTGGCAGTGGCCTGGCTGGTGTACGGAGAGAAGGGCCCCGTTGACGCTGATTGCAGGGCTATGAGTAGTCTATCCCCTGTGCCCTCTCAGCGCAACTCTAATTAATAGCCTATTCATCTTCTCCGATCTGAGCCTGCACACGGCGTAATATATGGTTAGTTTGGCGAGCAAGCTATTAAAGTGCAATAACCAAGTGCAGGCACTCAATTTGGGAGAGTAGCACCTTCTTACCATGGAGGGGAAACAATTAATTTGTTTGATGATCCTCTGTAGCCAATCGCTTGCCTGAATTTGTTAAAGGCCTCGAGACGTACAAACGGTCACGTGTCAGGCCAGGGTTTGTTTTTTTTCTTTCCTTCGTCAACACGAGAAGCAGAAATCACTCTGGATTGTTAGGCGTCTCCCACGTAAAGACGCCTAACCCATCTCCAGTAGCCTTTTCATTAATAATAATAATAAAAAAAAAAAAAAAGTTGACCTGAATGATGAAGATATTTCATCTGCAATCAGAGTTCTTGAGTGAAGAGGACTCTTTAACCGAGGAGAACAGGGAGTCAAAGTGTCCATTACGATACTTCAAAATAAATAGCACAGATTAGATTTCTGTCACATCTTTGATGGTGCTAACTGCGGTAATACAAGAAGTGTTGCCCTTTTTTTTTTTTTTTTCCTTTCCCTGCTTCACTTAGCAGGTGCCAGTCACCTGCTGCTTGACATTGGGGCAATTTCTTTGTGTCTATATCAAATATCCTGAAGGTATATCGCAGGGTGTGTCTGTACTATGCAGAGCAAGCAAGCAAAGTAAACAATTATTTAGAAATCACATCCCATAATATAACAGGATCCCAAAAACGTACCTAGAACTGGCAACGAACCAGTGAGATAATGAACAGTAAAGTAAACACGAAGTGGTCAAACCTAGCACAATATTTAAAAAAAAAAAAAAAAAAAAAAAGCTTTCTGTTTCTCAACAGAAACGTGTGTATCCATTCACACACACACACACACACACACACAAATTCTTTTTTTTCCAAAACCTTTTAAACTAATTATTCGTTTGCTTAGAACTAATAATGTTTTTTTTGTTTCTGCAGCTTGAGACACTAATTGACTTTTTTTTTTTTTTATAAAGTATAGCCGAGACGGAAAAAGACATTTTTTTTTTTTAACTCCCCTTTACACAGCTTTAATTCTCTTATTAATGAAACTCTTTCACCAAATAAGGGGTGTTTATTTGCGAAGATAACGCCTCTGAAACCCGCCTCAAAAGGCACACGATCCGGTAATATGTCGAATGTATAACGCTAACCAGATAACAACTGTAATTTTGTCAGACGCATGTTTCTCAAAACGAGAGTTCGTGACCAGCATGGGTGAAACGGGGTGTGCCACAGATTTATCAGCCTGGCATGATCCACTTCATTGATCCATTCATTAACATCGCACTATCAGCCCGGGGACAATATTTGCGAATCGATGTCACGTGACAAGACCTCGTGCTGACTAGCCTTTCACCGATACAGCAACAGCAACCAAACCTCCACTCTGTAAGGATTAGGAATCGAGAACTAAAAAAAAAAAAAAAGTAATAGTTACGTAGGCTATAATTTCATCAGCCAATCAGGCGTGAGGTACAGCTGACCCGAAACAAACTTTGCATTTTCAACCGAAGCCAAACACGTCTTTCCTGTCTGTCACCGTACATACAGCGCTGTATAACACTATCACAAGACCCAAAATAGAGCAGCTAAAGAGCAGGCCAGGAGCCATAAGTGTTTGGAATGTGGGTTTCAAAGAGACTGACAGCAGAGGCTGGTCCTGAGATCCTGAGAGTTTCTTTATCCCAATAAAACTAGCTACTTCCTTCTAAAAGTAGAGCTGTAGATTTAAAATAATCACATGCTCATGAATACCAAACCTTCTGAATCCTCATCGAGAGCGGTTGCAAATTTTTTTTTTTTTTTTTTTGTCACACTGGTTCTTTCTTGTGACTAAAAGGACAGGTTATGTTGACAAAAAGAAAAAGTTCCCCACCCATATTCTTCTTCCCCACCCAAGTTAAATCCTGCACGCTGTTGGGGCGCGGCTGTAGAATAAACACCAAAAATGTATTTGTACATTCTTTTTTTTCTTTTTTTTTATTTTCCCCGAATGATCACATGATAAAGCATAATTGTGGTTAGCGTGTCGCAGGTGACGCGCGCTGAAAAACGCACTGTCGCACCACGCCTCAGCGTTACATCTCGTCTCCTCGCATCCAGAAAAATACGTTCCGGAGGATTCATTAACTAGTTATCAAATAAGAAATTGTGGCTGTACCGTTTACGGACATGGACTATTGAGAATAATGGCTGATCAGAATTGCTAACACAACCACCTACTGTTAGAATCCAATATACTTCATGTTAATGTGGCTTTGAAATCTATTCATTTAGCACTTATCAAGATTCTTAACTGAATTTAAAGCTGATCATGTAAGAGCTATTACTGCAAAGCAGGATCAACCGGATGGATAAGATTACGTCATCCAAGATAACTGTCTTCTCACCATATCAGTGATGTGAAGAGTTTAAAGATATAAAAATAAAGAGCATTTATTAATATAGCTCAGAATCTCTGTAGTGCTGATGCTAGCAGCGTTATTACTAAATGGCCTTTTTATATCACGCATCATGTTCTGAGTATCTTCTGTCTCACGCTGTTCGTCTTCGAACATTCCTGATCTTAAATTATACCACACAGATTCCTCACAAGCTACGAGTCATTTTCTACAACAGAGCCGCTGACCACATCTGGGTGTTTCTGGATTAGTGTGAACCTTAGTGAAACTGAAAGAGTCTCTATATTTAATGTTCATCTAATCATCTGCTCTAACATATCTGTCTGTCTATCTATCTATCTATCTATCTATCTATCTATCTATCTATCTATCTATCTATCTATCCCCTACTCTCTCACTCCATCCATCCATCCATCCATCCATCCATCCGTCCCTCTCTCTCTCGCTGTCCCTCTCTTGATCTATCTATCTATCTATCTATCTATCTATCTATCTATCT
>JAOTRN010000019.1:5141877-5170726 GCA_028566695.1 Bagroides melapterus
CTCTCGCTTTCTCTCTCTCTCTCTCTCTCTTTCTCTCTCTCACACACACACACACACACACACACATTCACACCTAGGGACTTTTTCTTTCTCATAGCCAGTCAATCTACTGCCATGTTTCTGAGAACATGATCAAGACTGACACTAACACAGGTAAAAGGTGTACTGTCTCTGAACAGACAGTAATCCATGCTCAGGATCGACCCTGGGACCCTGGAGCTATGAGGAGACAATGCTATCCGCTATCTGATATTGCTGTTCTACTCTGTCTTGACTCTGACTCCATTGGCCTTGGTGTTGGGGCAGTGGTGGCTTAAGCGGTTAAGGCTCTGGGTTGTTGATTGGAAGATCAAGCCACTGTTGGGCCCTTGAGAAAGGCCTTTAACCCTTACTGCCCCAGGGTGCTGTATCATGTCTGACTCTGTGCTCTGACCCCAACCTCCAAAGTTGGTATATTTAAAGAAATAATTTCACTGTGCTGTAATGTATATGTGACAAAATAAAGGCTTCTACTTTATTCAGTTGAGACAGTTGTGGTTAAGGTAGCCTTAACATTAGGCATGCTGTTATTAGACTGGAGAAAATGAGTCTATGGGAATGTGTGACTGTAAATGTAAAAGATAATACATTTAGAAAAAGAATGCTAAAGATGCTGATCTGTACAATATAATTAACCACATAATTATAAATTCATTGTCTCCTAAAATGTGTATGTCCAATCACCAATTGTAGATCCAATCATTTATGAGGGATGTTGTGTATACTTTATTAGTCAGCTTTTACATATGACTGTCCGTGAAACAGGAAGAGGGAAGTAACAGATTGCAGTGATCATTGCTCCCTCTGACCTTCAGCACACAACTGTACAATGCTCAGAATTCACAAATACTTTTTATGACGTTTACGTTCCCTCACGAATGTGCAGATACTGATAAAGAAGGCACCTTTACCACAGTTTAATAAACTTCTCAGAACATTAATTACAGGTGATAATATAGACCCACTTTCCATTTCCTTAACAGTTTTTCAACCTAAGCCCTATTGTAACCTAATCATGTGTATGTGTGAGTACCACAGACACCTTTCTCCGTACTGAAAAAGAAACTCAAAATGGTCAAATGAAGTGTAGGGGCAGGTGTAGGGGCAATTGAGCTCTGACTGTACTGCTCTAGTGTTTAGAAACAGCTTTGATAAAAAATTTCTCTCACATCTCATATTAAAGCCAAGTTAACACTGTACTAATATTGAACATATCGACATTCTTGCTACAGACAAAAATACCACAAGTCATACAAGTTCCCTCCAGGTTCCATGATTTTGTTATCTTAGAAATTAATGCAAAATCAAGCAAATTACTCAGTTTTTATTATTTCTGCATGTTTGGGCTAAACACACTGCAATGATTTCATTACAACGAACATTCAGCCAAATCCCTGTTCAGTTCACATGCATCGAATGTGAGTACACCGATCACGGAGAGTAATAACGTGTGCTTTTAGTGGAAGGAGTTTAAAGTAAGAGTTTTGGTACTTCAGGTAGTTTTAGAAAGAAAGAATAACGCACTCAAAACTCTCAAAAGCGGCATCACAAATCTTTAAAAAAAAAAAAAAGAAAAGAAAAAGCATCAGCAAAAAAAAGAGGACAGAACAAAATCTTCATTACATCAAGCTCACGTTGAAGAATCTTGAATGTTGTTGATATTCCTTCCTACAATGTGACAATAAGATCGTTATATGACACATATGCATGTGGAAGAGGATAGAAAGCATGTTTCTGCACATTTCCCACTGATGCAGCATGAGCAGCAGCTGGGAAGTAAATAATAAAGAAAATATCTTCAAAAACTTCAAGTCATTTAGAAGTCAATTTTATGTAGGTTGAACAAAGTTCTTTTAAATTAGACTTTTTAGGTTTAGACGTAAAATTATACTTCTACATGAGCACCATTACTTCTGTGACTCCCAAGAGATCAAATAAACACTGATAGTGTTTTAAACCTGAACCTCCTCTGATTTAATTCTGTAGTCTTGTTAACTATTGACAAACAGATTATTGCCAATTAGCAGTTTTCTGAAGTGTCCTGCTCTCCATAATAAGGAATTTAAGGTGATCGATTGCACAGTCAACTAAAGAGTTAGATCTCTGATCTCTCTGTCATCCAGGGATGATATTTTATAAGCATGGAGTCACTGTACATGTCTTTAAAAGAGATCTAACGGCAAAGGAGCTTAAAGAACACAGAAGCTAATAATTTTGTTGGAATAAAATGATTACTGAGTCTACTAGGCTGAGAAAATACCTGAGGTACAAATCCTGTAAACGGTTTGAGATGCAGGAAGGAGTGAGTAGATTTGTGTCAGATCCGCACTATGGAAAAAAAACTCATTATTTCAAGACCAGTATTATGGCATTATAACAATTTGGAAATAAATTGCCTTTAAACCTTTTTCTACATATCTGTGACCTTCTACACTTTTGGCTATTAATGCTGAATAGAATAATATTTCAAATCTGCGAGTTGATAAATATTACAAGACATGTTCATAGTTCAAATCCCCATCCTATTATTGCCAGTGGGATACTGTTACAAATCGTACATATTTAATGTAGAGAAAGCCCACCATGTTCAGTAGAAGTGCTCATGTTCTGCGGTTTAAACTGTTTGGTTCAACACTTTTAAATACTCGGTTTTAGCATCATGTCACAAGAAAGTGCTTCCCCGAGGTAATATAAGAAATCTGCCAGCAGCCAGCATACACACAGGAAGCTGAGGAAGGTGTTGATAGTAAACTGAAGGTTTTTTACCTCAGTAAGTTACACTATGCCATATAAACACGTCGGTGAAACGTTAATAAAGTGTAGTCTCCGGGTGCTTTAAATGCATCTACGTACGTACAGTAGGTCTGCAGGCAAAAGACAGAATGAAGACGTTGAACTCTGATTATGCCACTGATTCTGCACACCCATCAGTCAATTCCCCTGATGTTGCAATACGGTGATACAGAATAATTATGTAGTAAGAAAGGCCGAAAATCAATACATTATTCTGCAGATCACTTGATTCAGTAATGACCAGCACAATTATTGCCGTCCATTGATTCATTAGGGCCGCTCTCAAGGGCAGACTCAACAAACCCCGGAGCCTACTGCCTCCTCTAGCAGTGCCATCTCTAATTATGAAACATTAAAGGCTAATAACGAGGTAGCACAAGGTTAGAAGAGCCATACTGCTAAGCTGGACCATCTAGAGCAATTATTTTCCCTTTTTTTGTTCATCTGCTCAGTTCTTGATCTTAAGCCATGCCTTTTTATAGCAGTATTATCACGAGCAGAATATTAGAAACAGTTCAGGGCTCATTTGAGCAGTAAAAAGTATCTTTCCTCTAAGAACTGAAGAGCCCGGAACACTGGAGTGCACTTATATGAACAAAAGAGATAATTCTGCATTTTTTAATAAACGCACTAAAGACACTGGATCTGCTAGAGCTGATAAATAGAAATTGGCAAAACTGACAGAGAACACCTTTGACATTCACATTGACTAAGTGATAAAGCACTGTCCATATGGCAATGCTGATGAGTAAGCAATTTTGACGTAAAGACACCTGCACTGTACATAGGCAGAAAACCCTGACGCTGGATTTACTGGATATTAACACCTCTAACCAGCTGAGCAGAGACATTTTGACCCTTCAGTATCTAAGCAGCATACATCCAGTGAACCAAGCGAAAAATCTTACAAAGTCGTTGGAAAGAAATACAGTCTTCAGAGTTACACGGTCTATCCGTCGTAATCGTTCATAACAGACGTGAAATCAGCACTAACGTCAATTCTTTCACCTGTAATATTGCTCCAAATGAAGTGTTTTTCTATTCAAATGCTGAAGTGTAACTGAACAAAAAAAGCACATTGTCCTTAATGTTAATACCAGCATAGAGCCAAAGAACCTTAAGGAGAGCTTAATGAAGGTCGACGGTGATACTCAGCTGCGTAGCATGGAAGGGCAGGCGACTGGCAATCACCTTAATTAGATGAAGACTTGTACAAAAACAATGTCCTCCAGATGCATGCGTCTGTCTTTACAATGGATGTTAGAGGTGGTGGCAGCTGCCCGTGTTCTGTAAATAAGGGGCAACTCAGAGAGGAGATGAAAAAAAAAAAACTTTCAGCTGAGGACTGGAAAGTTTCTCAGAGGTGAGTTGAGAGCTCACCATTGACTCTTCACCCGGAAGCATATTAAACATGCTTCTTTCTATTGAATTATTTGTGATTTGTTTAGCAAGCCTGGTGCTAATTAGTTAGTTGTTGCTGTATTTTCTTCATTCCCGTGAGAAGTTAGTGGATGTGTGCCACAAGCGAACGTCACAGGGGACATTGCTAACACAGGTAGAATGGTGTTTACTGGTAGAAAGCATTTCAGTGATCTCAAGGATAAAGGATAATACAAAAGAGAAAGAGTGAATGAGAAATCCAAGTAGTTGAAAAAGCAATTGATATGTTATGATATGATATGATGCAGAGACTGCAGAGACTTGGCTAAGCTAGTTAGAGATTTACGAGATGGCGCTGATGACAGTATTAACATGAAAGTTGAAGCTTTGAAAGCCGATCTGTTTGAACAGAGTGTACAGATGAGGAGGTGAAAGAGTTGGACAGACTAAAGGCATAAAGTGCGGCTGTTCTTCTATTTCTCTTTAAAATGAGAGGAAGGAAGGGTTAAACTCTAAACAGTTAATCGAAAGGCATTATGGGTAGAGTTAGGAAATCATTAACCAAAGTGAAAATGAAAGAAGTTAAAAGTTAAATGGTCAAGTCAATATTTTGAATCTTGGACACTCTTGAAGATCACATGTTTATTGTGAAGATTAATTATTTAGTTATTATACAGTTATTCAGGGCGAATTTTTCAGCGACTGCCCCATAATGAGAACATGCAAGAGGTGAAAAATTCAACCTTTACGTAGTGAAGGTCAAGAGTATTCAAAGATGTTTGGGAAGACTGTGTGTATGAAACAATGTGTTTTTCCAATTTATGTACATGCCTCCTAACATGCAGACAATAACAGGTGGGTGGTCATTTCCTCAATGGCGTACTCAGGAAATGAAGGTGTAGGTCATTGTTTACACATTAGAATATCACCTAATCAGAACGAAGCAAATCTGCAGACATGAGTCTGCACACGAGAAGGAAGACTGCGTTATCAATACACCTGCGAATCGCAAGTTACACGAACAAATAACTCGAAACGTGGAACCGATCCAAGAAACGTGAAAGAAGATCTGTAGTCGGTCAACATAAACTGCATTGCCGTTTCATAGGAATGCCTGCTGGAGAGCTCTTCTGTTAATGGAGCCCGGCTAATTCAGAGTGTTTATTAATGCGGCCTACCAACAATGCGGCCATATGGCGTTGATAGGATATCTGGGGGCAGAGTTAAAATCTAATTTTAATAAATTCTTAATCAGCTTGTAGGATACTGAAACAACACGGTTAATGGAAATGTGTGGAGTCAGCAAGGTCCTTTGCAGTTGTGGTCTTTAATAAGATTTGAGAGGCATTACAACAGCACAGCAGTCAATGTCAAGTCGAGCTGCTCCCTCTGTCTGTAAGACGAGTGCGAAGAGCGAGAGCGCAAGCGGAAAGCATGGTCATCTGTGCGAAAAGAGATGGAAGGTGATCTCTGGGGGGGAGAAGGAGAGTGAGAGACAGAGGGAGAGAAAGAGAAAGAGAGAGAGAGCGAGAAGGGGGTGGTGGCGGTGGTGGTGGTGGTGGGGGGTACTGTATATCACATATCATCTTCGTCTGATCGTTCACGGTTTCTAATTACTGAAGGTGAGCAGGGCCATCATTTTATCGTATTTGTTTTGCATCACTGCAAAAATAGAAAATGAGGGCTCGTAGAGCTGTACCAATTTACTTCATTTCGACCTTGATTAAAAGAAAATTAATTGCCACATTTCTCATTATGTTGTAAGCGGCATTTGATGACTGGAATGGAACAAACAAAACAAAAAAAAAAAGCAGACAGACAGAGCCTCACTGGGAGTGCAAGCTCGACCTGTTTGTTCAGGAGACAACACACTCCTCTAATGATGAAAATAAACAGGTCTTTTAACACAAGCATCACAAGACAATGTCAAAGATATTAGTTTTAATATTCTCTTCATGGTGCTTAACAGCGGAAGAGACCTTGTAACTTTGCCTTTTCGTCTAGCACATGCTTTGCAAAACACAATTAAATCTTTGAACCAAGTTGCTCTGAGTGTTGTTTAGATGTGGAGACAAGACACCGAACATAACATTTGTGTTGACTGGCAAGAAAAATAAAAAAAATAAAAAGAGACAGAATTTAAAACACACCCGTCTACAGTAAGAGGACCGATGGACTTAAAAGTTTGCAGTTCCTTTCTGTGTATCGACATCAACAGTTCTCCGACCCTTTTCCAGAGATCGCGTTACCTGTAAAATAAATTCCGCCAAGAATTTCAGTACAGATTTAGTTAATTAACATAATCCATCTATTCAAATCTCAGGCTTGTTATTTATTTGCGTATAATAAAATTCTGGTTAATTATTAGAGCAAAAAAAACAAACAAACTTGGACCATGTAAATATGTTTTGTAGACCCCTGGAGGTCCCCACTCAGAGAACCACTGAACTAAATCTACAAATCCCCTCTGACCTCTTGTCTGCTACACTTTTTTTTCCTCATCCCACTCTAAGCTACCATATGTCCCTGAGGATCAACTTTAGTAGTTTTTTCGGAGCGTCTGGTGTCTCCTTACATTAAAATTTACCCCAGACAAGGCTCACCAGAAGGAGAAAATGGTAAATGCTGTTTTAGCAATGAAATCCTCTTTTGATGCGCCGGCACCTGGTTTCGTCTGAGAGCTCCAGACAGCAGATGCCTGATAGAGGAGTTTCGCCCGGGCGCACACCTCATCCTTAAATATTTATATGCTTTTGACACACTCCGATAGGGGGTAAGACAAAGGGCGTGCTACTCCCCCTGCGTTTGCTCTGCTGTTCTAATCTCTTCAGCTATTTATCTGTGTTTTATTAAACTACTAAATTATTCCCTACACTTTCCTTATTTAGTAGTTTAGCTGCACAAGTCACTGAATCAGACCTAAACGAGTGAAACTGGCAGAATTTTATGTAGCTTGTAAGTTGTAACCTGATTGAAAATGCTCTGCTTGGAAAGGATGCGACTGATCGATACTGCCCTCTGCTTAAACGTGCACTTTTCCGTCTCTGACGATGCCTTTCGCTTTGTATTTCCTGCTGCTTTGCAGGTGAGCTGAACGATGAGCCTCACACGGCGGCATGATGTGTTGAGTATCATGAGCAAAATGGAGACGTCTGAATAATTAATCTAAATAATGTAAAGTAATCCAACAAGCCTCCTCCTCTTCTTCTTCCCTCTCCCTCACCTGTTCGCCTTCCTCAAGGCTCGCTGCACCGATGGCAACTCGAGTAAAATAACTGTCCTTCTATTTTTTTTTTTTTTTATGGGGAGAGGATTCAAATCCTCTTACCAGGCTGCACAAGGACACCGTTTTACTATATTCTGTGTACGTCAGCGCACTAGAAGAGCGACTAGTGATCTTAAACACGTATGCGGTTCAATTGGACTTTTATCAGACACAGATGCTAAAACAGTTCATGGGAAAGCAAGATGTGGAAATGAGCAAAATGGAATGAGATACTCTCTAATTAGAGATGTGCTTCGAATCTCCTCCACATAAAAGCTCACGGTTGAAGAAATGATGCATTGTAATGTGGTCAGCGGTAACGTTTAAAGGCATAAGGCAGTGCACTTATTGTCCATCTAACATTAATATTGAACTTGCACAAAGTAGAAGTCTGGTAAGTCAAGTGGACTTTTTCCAATATATCGTATAAGAGCTAGGAGTGGGAAATGAGCGACGTATGCATTTTCAGGACACGTTTTTGAGTAAGGATCTTTCACGTCCTAGTTTAAAAAAAAAAAAAAGATCCAATTGATCCTGAAGATTTTTTTTCTCAAAACAAAATGCAGTCGGTTTGAACTACAAATCTTCCTGAGCTTCTGAACATTGTTGGTTTAACTGCACGGCGCGTACAACATATGTCTTGGTGGCGACGTGTTTACAAAAGGAAAAACAAAATTCATAATCCAGTCGATGGAAAGGCAACATTAAGTGCATGATGAACGCCTCTATTTTAGATGGCAGTAAATCCCCTTCTCTCCCCCTCCTTTTCAGATATGAGCCATTGAAAGTGTTCAGTTTTAGGACAGCGAGGTCACACCTGTTGTGGAACTTGATAGAAGGCTTATTTATAAACTTTCACCCCTCTTCCTTCAGAGAAAACGCTGACATGTGTGGGGCAACCAGAGGAGGGGCTGGGCTAAAAAGTCTGTTTATGAAATGTGCAACAACTGGAAAATCCATAAAGTTCAAAAATGATGAAATTAACCAGTGATAGTCAGTGAAAGAAGGAACTTTTTCAGTTCTGCATTTCAGACCAAACCCTCCTTGTGTGTTTAAAATAAAAAAGACAGATCATTTATTACGCTTCATTTTTATATTTATTTATTTTTTTGTATCAGGAGGAAATGTCACAAACACGACTCTCTTGTTTTAAATAAAAGTGTCTCGAGCTTAATTAAATCTATCACGATCTTGATGTCAATATTAATATCTCACATTTATATTACAAAATGGAAATCAGTTCAAAGCTGTCTGGAAGTCTTTCTATTATAACGTCTTCCTTTACCACCCCCCCACCCCCAAAAAAAAAAAAAAAAAAAAAAAATCCCACAATGCATTGTCTATGTATTAGATTTATAAAATGTAAATCTACTCACAGGCAGTATGTTAATAATGCCTAAATTTAGGCTCTGAGTTATGACCTATGGGGCATTTGGGGAGGCTCCTGTGACGTTTGTAAAGATCTGGTAATGCTGAGTGGATTTGCCGTATAAGGGGTAATGTTATGGCCCTGGAGGAGATATCAGCTTGTGACGAATAGCAGGACAGGTGCTGGAGGTTGAGCTCAGTGTCAAATGATCTTCTCATTTAGAAATGTGAAAGTTGCTGACTTTTTTTTAATACTCAAGTAACATTTAACACGGTTAGAAATCCTAGAGTCTGGGATCTCTTTGGGGAACAAAAAAAGGTTTGCGGTTCTTTAACACGACTTTATTTTCTTTCTCAAAGGCACGCCGAGACATCAGACGGTTCTGAAGCATAACATCTGTTTTAATTGCAGATGTGCAGGATTTTTAACATGCTTCTGTAATCTTAATGGATCCATTTCCAAATTCCCTTTATATAGACATAGCCACGGTTTGTCAAACATGGAGGAAAAGAAATAAAATGTATAGATGATTAAAGAAAAGAGGGAGATTTGGAGGATTTATTCACAGTGGAGTCGTGGAACGTTTTTATAGCTTCACGAAAAAATGAATACCGCAGGCACAAATATTCACAGTTGGAATTTCGCAGTAGTTTTTCTTTTAATTGAACACGAGAGGAAAGCTGAGAAACACAGCTCAAATAGAAAAGTGTGTTTTATCTTGCGCTTCGTGCTGTGCCATGGAATGTAATGTCATTCCCTTAACATTTAGAGGAGGGTTCATATGATTGCACACAAGTCAGGAAGTTCTAAGCATTAGATAGGGCACAAGTAAGCAGATACTCTGACTTTATTATGGACATCAGGATATAAAATTAGTCATCTGCCCCAATCCCACCCAACATAACAGACATACCGTACCACAGGGCATGCTTGTGGACAAATCGATGGAACAAAACAGATTGCGTTGCAAGGAATTCTTTGGTGACAGGCTGCGAGATTTTTTAAAAGGGTCCTATATTTTAAGGTGACCCTCAGTGCACTTGTTGTGAAACGACAAAAGGTAAAACTTTATTTGGAACCGTGGTGTGATATTACCATTATTCCTTTATTTTTTTTTTCAGTGTTCCTCATGAATATACAAACGCAAGCATTACACCACACGTGCATTCTAACTTTTTTATTTGCTTTAATGTAAATGGGATTTTAATTTAATTTAGTGGTTAAGGAGTTGGGCTACTGATCTGAATCCCAGGACCACCAAGCTGCCACTGCTGGGCTCCTCAGCAAGGCCCTTAAAATACATTCACTCAGCTTTATAAATGAGATAACTGTATATCGATCTATATATGGGCATCTGCCGAATGCCAGAAATGTATTAAATGTAAAAACAAAATTACACCCAGGCCAAAGACTTTCAACATTAACATTTACTTTCAACATTTTTTTTTATTTAAGTCATTTTGTTATAGCTTTGTAGTGTGACTATTGTCCTACAGGAAGACCAAGTAGTAAAAAGATTTACTCTTTTTTTTTTTTACCTCATTTAGCCATCTATAATCTATCCTACATTAGTTGGGTTCTAGTTTTTTGCCAAAACCTGGAAGGAAAACCAGATGATTGTAGTTGTTAAGAAAATGCTCCAAAGGAGGAACCGGGATCTTCTTCACACATATGTGCACTTTCCATAATTCCTTATTGTGATAATTGGTCAACCAGAAGTCTTTATATCAATTTCTAGAATCCTCCAGACTATTTAAAGAGACAATCACCTAGGTAAGCTTCTAACCCACTGGAGTCAGAATCCTGTTCATGGATGACAGGAGTAGAATCTGATGTGGTCTTTCACTGTTGAAGCAAATCCACATCCAGTTTTGACTTATGTGTCCTGAGATGCTTTTAAGCTCACCACAGATGTACAGAGAGTTTAATTGAGTTACTGTAGCCTTCCTGGCAGCCAGCCTTCTTAAACCAGTCTGGTCATTCTCCACTGATCCTTCTCATCAACAAGGTGTCTTCCCCATAGATTTGCCAACTAACTGGATATTTTTTTGTATATCACACCATTCTGTGTTAAAACCTAGAGAGTATCATGCATGAAAATCAAAGCAGATCAGCAGAGTTTGAAATACACAAACCATCTTTGGCATTAAAAGCCATATCAGCATCAAAGTCATCATTTCTACAATGACATGTGGTCACCGTTCACTATTCACTAAGCTACAGGGCAACCTTCCAGAAAATGTGAAAATGTAATTTACCCTGGTCTGGAAGATAATGACTTCTGCACTTATCCTAATATTCCCTTCTTTTCCAGTGTGTCAGCTGACAGCTATCACTTATCACAAATTGGGGTCTTTTTAAATAATGGTACCGTGTTTTTGTTACACATTACATGCAAAGAAATTAGCTCAGTTGCCTTAAGGTTGCTTTTTTATCTCCTTTATTAAGCAAATAGTTAAAAAAAAAAAAAAAAAAACATATTGGGTTAGAAAATAAAGGATGTCATTGCAGTGTCAAGTGTCAATCATATTCCTTTTATTGAACAAATCTCAATATGTTAATTCTTTGGCCTTTCTTTATGCCCCATATTTTAGAAGATTCCCAAGATTGTGACATTGAGATGTCAGATGATATTTTGATAAGGGGGCTACATAGGTATTGAGACTATTATAAAATACAGACAGTGTGCCGCTTGGACCCAGTGTGAGTAGAATAGGTCTAAATGCAGAGGCACTGGGAGCCTGGGAGCCACATGTCGACAAGCATCTCACTACTCGCTACATCACCTGGTCATACCCAGGACAGGATAGAAGAAGCGGAACAGAGCCTCTCCAGATGTTCTCCATCAGCAGGCCACTGGGGAGAGCAGCAGTGAGTAGCAACACCTGCTGCAGCACGATTACTTTGAGAGCCCGGGCCACATGCCACTGTAACCTGGCCAAGTGCATCTACAGCAATCTAGCAAATGACAAGAAAAGCCTGTTTCACAGCATACTCTGAGCACTACAATCAAAGTAATTTTGGACACCTAAAATATAGGCATTATGCAAAGTTGGTCATGGTTACATAATTGTAGTGAGTGCATTTTTCCCCCTCTCTTTTAAGACAGAGTACTATAAAACAGTATCGTATAATACATTCATTACTGTTTCATTCATTCAAAGTAGTCAGAAATGGCTTCAAACTGTCTACAGCATAACCATATAATAATAATAAAAAAAAATCTCTCTTTCTAAAGATATTATACAGGCTAATATTATGAAAGCTATTCTACCAGATATCGTTACATCACCTAATCTCTAACTACACCCATAACCACTGGAAAAATAATATTTGCACTCATGAAAATTCTCTGCCATCATCAATTTCTTCCACTTCCCTTTACAGAAACCTTGTAAAAGGAGCCTTACTAAAGTCTGACATGAGTCCATTCTTTCCATGTCAAAGTCATAGTTTCCCTTTAAAACACGGACTTGAAAAGTCTTTAAAAAATATTGAGTCTGTGATTGCTCCGAATGTCAAATGCACATGAAATGCAAATGAGGAGAAACAAAAGGAAAGCTGCCTCAGGTGAGAGAGACAACTGTTCAATAAGCCCAATGTTAAATCCTCCTTGACCCAAAGGTCACTCAAGACCAACCCCAAAATCGTTTAATATTTTTCCTTCTAGATCAATGGCGGCATAAATTTGGATTCAATGACAAGCATAATTTAAAACAGATCTATAAATGATAGTGCGTAATTCCCAGGAGAACTGTATGCATGGGTTATTGCTTCAGACGGACATGATTATGTCAGAGCAACCTTGGAAAGAAATAACACGGTTGTTCACTGAAGTCATATGTGTAAAAAACGTTTACATATATATATATATATATATACGTCTATATATATATATATATATATATATATACACACACATATATATGTAAACGTTTTTTTACACATATGCTATATATAAAGCTTTTTTCTTTAATCAGGTGTTTTAACTGAAGCACTTTACAGCTGTCCATTCTCCTGAATACCAATGGTTTATCAAATAACAGTACAAATCCACAAATTACCCCTACTCCAAGATAAGATGTTCTCTGATCACGTTAAATGCTTCCCAAACATGCTTGTTTAGTTTCTTTATTTTATTCATGAAAAGTAATCATTCAAAAAAAATGAGAAATCTGAAACACATTTCCAAACATTTCACTTGACAGTACAGGCGAGCTGTGTAAATACATTTCTGCAGCATAATTCCAGTTCACACTAATACTGTTTTGCAAAGCATATAAAACCCTTGCTGATAAATATTAATTCGAGCCTTCATGATGTATTTGAAATTTCCAGCTAAAATGTCACCACATGGAACATTAATGTAATATTTCAAGGCCTGAGAGCAACGCTCATATTGATTGCATTTATTCCACTCTGGGGATGAGGAATAATTCTTCAGTGTGGGGACACATCTGGTAGCCAAAGATGCGAGGCGGGGTATGAGAGAATGCTAAATAACAATAAAAAATAATAATAGGACTTGGATTAAAATATATCACCGAGACATTGTTTTAATGTGAATGCCTTAATATATGCACCTGCTTTATAGACTTAATCTGTTTGATTCATTTTAGCTGAGTGCTTGCTTCAAAAATGCATACTAACATACTATTTAGAATAAGTACTAAACCATGGGTTATTACTTTGGTGTATCATTTTTGACATACCACTTAGTAAAGTAGGGTGTATTTTGGGATGCTGCTCTGCGCATGCGCGTCCATTTAACAGTCGCAGGTAAACTAGGATTGAGTCCTTCAGCCGTCACCTTTTCGTTATATTGACATCGCTCTTCGGTTGCAAATCAGTTTGTGGAGTCTTGCGCTGAAAATATAGACTCTGTCTTCTGTTTTTTGCAAGTTTAAGCAGAGCTGGAGGAGTTTGAGTGCGCTCATGTCCTAAAAGGATCCGCTGTTTGTCATTCTCTATATTGACTCTCATTAGGAAGGGCGTCTGGCTGTCTTTAGTGCAAACGGAAAGAAATTCGAGTCACACCTTGACCCTGGTCCAGAGCTTAACCTACACTGACTGTATATAGCATTTACGGCATTTTGTACTATACGAAGAATAAAAAAAATATATAAAATCGTTCATATTCGTTGTCATTTTAACGGGACTAGTTTCACCTCGTTTATCTTTACCCGGTTAGTTTAATTGGGATGAGTTGTCATAGTGTAGCTTAATGAGCTTCACTGGAATTGAAGTTGATAGACATCTGGAGGCGAAGTTTTGTAGTTTAAGATGACGCAAACGTGTGTTTATAAACTACACATATGAACCAACTTTTAAGTTTCACTATGAGTGAGGCACGCGCAGGAAACCATTACCACAGCCATTTCGTGTTCATGCATTAGCGCAGGTTGCATATGTATGTATGTAAGGTGTGTGTATATATAAGCGTGGCTATAATTCTCCTGTATAGACATCATAAGCCGAATTTGGGCCCTCTTGAGTTTGGATGAATTAAATAAGACGGTACAAGTTCCCCTCTGGACAAATCTGAGGACATTCTCATCTCATCTAACTCATCTAACCTCATATCAAGGCTCAGTAATGTGAATAATGCAAAGCTACAGCTCCCCCTACTGGTGCACGGAATTCACCTTTTGAGAAGTTTCTTAACATTTTAGGCTTGTAGAAGTTTCTGAATAATAACATATGTAAAATAATCTAAAATAATGTCAATAAGCAAATTCATTGAGATTTGTGCATTACAATCTGTTCTTTAAACCCTCTTTGTAAAAGAAAATGCCTTTTACAAATAGATGTCTTTCATTCTTCTCTCACCACCTGTCTAAGACAACTGGCTCCCCATAGCTACAACACAAGGCAAAATGAAACAAATGTTTGAGTATTTTTTGTCCGTCTTTCCAATACACACAAAGCACGTGTGCAAAAGCACATGTATGCAGCAAACAGTATTTGAATTCCACAAAAACATTTGTGAGAGAGCTGGAGCCTGTTGAAGAGATCTCAAAAGTCTTAGTCAAAAGGTTTTAATGCAGCAGAGAGACAGATGTCAGAGAGACAGATGTCAGAGAGACAGATGTCATCCTAGACCAATCTTTCCCAATCATATGAGTTAATGTTAAAAAGAGTTAAACTTTGTCTATTGTTGCCAGCACACAATCTGGTAAAATCACATATTTTATACTAGGTATATGTATATGCAGGATATTTTAGTATCAGGAGTTCCACATTGAGGCATCATACTTCTCTGAGCATAACTGTTCAACCTGATTGCTAAATCCTATAGTAAAATATATCTTTGATTTTAAATGACAAATGCCTACAATTGTGCTGGTGTAATTTTTGTTATGATTTTTCAATTTGACCAAAAGTGAAAAGAAACAATAAAAAAATGAAATGATCTCACAGTTACATAGCATTCAATGGCAGTCAATGCACCCTCTGAAGTGTGTCTGGTAAACTGATGGAGGCCTTGTTTACTTCACCAGAAAGAGCCAAGATCACACAAACTAATTCAATCCATTCAAAACAAATGAAAATCTTTCAATATCAGAAGGTCTAATTTGACTCTCTTTGGTGTCCAGCTACACCATACCCATGCTACGCTCTCTTGAACACGTCAAACTCTGGCCATGATTGCTTGTTTCACTTGACACATAATTACTATGGAAATATTTGTGTATTTTGTACGTGTGCCACAGAACAGAGATGCGACACATTTGCCAAAGCTTTCACAGCTCCTGCTGCTGCTACACTAGCCAGGATCTCTGATTAAAACGAGATGGTTTCATATGGGCCAGCTTTGCACAAAATCACTCCCAGAGATCTGTCACACACTGCCAAGTCCACTGGCGAGAAGAGAGCAGTAAGCAGCAGCGTCTTTGCACCACGCATAAAAGCGCTAAAGGACTCTTCCCCTCCCCACTTCCCATTCAATTAACTCCTCTCACAAATACCCTGCCACTGCTTGACACTCAAGCTCACTATCCAAACAGAGGGAGCATCTAGAATGCCAACACTATAAGACCATATCTGTAAATATGAGGCAGGGCAAATGCCAAATCTTGCTAGATCTAAACCAGTCATAATAAAAAAAGAGTCTTAAATAATGCCTTCATGTGGCCAATAAAAGGAAGTAACAACAATTTTTGTCTTTGCTTCAATTTATTGTGTATCTATGAACAATAAATTAGTGGTTTTCAAAGTGTGGTTCATGAACTTCAGCCAGGATCTTGGTTATATTTTTAGTTTAGTTTCAGTCTTGCAATTCACAAGCCACCATTAGCAACATTAATATGTTTATTATTGTGTTCTTATAATTACTGGCCTATTTAACTAGTCACTTGAATTATATGGTTTTATTCTAAACTCAAACAACTCACTATTGGTGAATATATTTTTTACAGGTTGTTTTTTTTTTATAGTTAAAATGGTTTCTGATTACAGGAAGACTTTAAATGCCATAAAGATCGTTCATGTATAGATGTATATTCATGTATAAAGCAAAAGACATGTGCATTTATCAGCCACATGCAGCTTAGTGAACTCTATTTACCTCAGAGACTAAATGTGTCAAAAATTCACTAAAATTGCTGAGGACATATCCAGTCACACTAAGAATAAAAAAATTATGGAGTCAGTACAGCTATTATGTAAATTACAAAACCACAACAGCGTCTCTAGGGGAGTTTCTATAAGTTGTGCCGTTTCTATGATCTTCAGTAAAACTAAAACTGCAGAATGTCTGCTGCAAGTTTTTGCTACACACTGAGCTCAAAAATATATGCTAATCTGGAAAGTGTGAGCCATGATAATGTTAAACCTCTGCCCCACAGAACCTTTGAGGCTCTGCATGGTCTCTAGTTAAAGCCGTAATATTGATTGTGAGCAACTGTGAAAGCATCTGTCAATAAATTGTAGCAAATTCTAATGCCAACACATAAACACAATAATAATAGTAATGAAATTAAAATCCAATTATATTGATACAACCTGCTTCCTATAAACTTCCCTGACCCTCTTTTACTCATTAAGCTGTCAAGGTATGGTTTATTAGACAGTAACAATGTGTAACTGTGAAGAAGACGAAGCTCTGGATTAACTGGAACCCCTACGAACCAGTTAGTTAGCTACTCAGAGTGTTAATGAATTATCTATTAATGTATTAACTAGCACAATGCTTCCAGTCAGTCAGTCATTCATCTTAAGTGACTGTTTAAGTGACTCCTAGTCATCATCTGGGTGATAACATCTGGGGGACTAATCATTTTGATATTACATTTACAAACATATTACATAAAATACTTTCTAAACACTCATAAAGTCTCTTTCACAATAACCTATGTCTATGTTTCAGATAAAGAATACAATACTACTATAAAATACTTAAACATCATCCTATCCCACCATACCTCCACTTTAACTTTACCGAATCATTTCTATCCATCAAAAATAGTATTTCTTTTTAAATTAATGTATGAATCTAGGTTCAAGGTGGTTTATTGGTTAACTCATTTTCCTCGCACCTCCATGCATGTTCTCTTTGTGTCTCAGGGGATTTCTCCAGGTACTCCGGTTTCATCCCCGGCCCAGAAACATGCATCGTAGGCTGATCGGAATCTCTAAATTGTCTGTAGTGTGTGAGTTTGTGTGTGATTGTGACCTGCGATGAATTGTTAATACACGAAAATATAAAATATTTCCAAAAGTCACATGTTCAACAGGAAGTTGGATCATCTGAATTTCCTGAAGATCAAAATCCAAATTATAGATTGGAAGTAAATCGTGAATGTTTTTAATGTCATGATTATATTAGCATTGATGCTAGTGAACTACATTTTGTGTATTTGCTAATTCTATGCTACAAACCAAAGCATGTTACTCATTTAAGAGCAAACTGCACCGGTTGTCTGCTGATGAGATTATTGCATGAAATCAAATGACACGATCTTTAGTTCTTTTTAAACATACATTTAAAAATGTATAGTTAAATGTAAATGGCACCCCGATGGTGGGAGTTACCCACATTGCACAGTTTAATAATACTTCAAGGATTTATAAACTCTAATTTATTGTTTTATTAACTCTAACATTTTTATTCTGGATAATATTGCTAGTACTTCCTGTATTTGTTGTCTTCCTGATCACAGATCTTACAGTACTGTTTGCTCCATACCTTTTCTTTACACATATTAATTGATCGAATAAAACCTAAAAAGCATTTCTTTGACAATTATTTTACAAAGCCAATTTATTTATTTGCCTAGATTAAGGCATTCTCTTGCTCTGCCCTCAAATCAAGCCTTGAACAGTGTACTTTCCATTTCCTGAATAATATGTAACCAGTGCAAGAGAAATTAGGCACAAATTGTCCTGATTGCACTCAGAATTAAAATGCAGGCAGGTTACTAGCTTAATCAACCTTGCAGCAAATTGCTAGTATCAGTGAGACTGTTAAAAAAAGCAGTCGGGGTAAGAGAACGTAGGTGCGCATGCAGTGAAGCAAACATACCGTGGTCTATACGTGAGATCAGTGTGCTGTATGTACAGGGTTTAACTAGCAGTCTTCCTCCCAGCACTCAGGATAGAGTGTCATGCTGGAAATCCTCAGACAAATAAAACAAAGTGGGGCCACATTGATGCTCTGTCTTGTTTTATATGATGGCTTGAAATAAATGAACTTTAAATGGAACCTTGGCAAGAACGTGGGCTATTGATCGATCTGGAGGGAAGCTGAAGTTTAAGGGCACAGCTTTACCCGAGCTCGGCTGTAACTGGAGTAATGAAATTGATTGGGCCCGGGGAGGGTGACAAGCCAGTAGAGTCAAGCCCTTGATGTAAGGAAACAAGAGTGGCATCTAATTGGGGTGTAATATAGGTCTTTAGAGGACATTAAGCACTCAAAAGCAGAGAACCGACAGACTTCACACTCTATCCAAAAGCAAGAAAGACCATACCGTTCACTTTTATTAGTCTTTTTTTTTTCCAAATCCTGTGCAGAGATCAAAACTAATTTGAATTTCACTGATTCAATTCTGAGTATAGTGTACCACTGCATTCACTCACCATTTCTCCAGGTTGCAGACATGAAAGCTGTTACACGAGTCAAATATCTACCCTCGAGCCGTAGAGTGGCCTATAAATCATTATATGTATGTGAATTTAACTTTGGTAGAAACATTTCACATTCATATTATTATGGTCATTATGGTTTTTATGGTCATTATTAAGGTAAAAATGCCTTCAGAGAAACCCCTAATGGAAAAAATCTATTTCTGTTCATATTGTTCAGTACATTTAGAACAGTATCATCCTTCAACATATTATGTCAGGAAGACATTCGTCATTTATGTAAAATGGCCTCATCCACACTGAGGGGAAAAAGTTACGGTGCATTACAAGCACTTAGTGCAGTGATATCAAGGTTCACCTCCGATTTCCAATCTCAGGCCAGGGTGGAGGGTTGGGGGCATCATTAAAAAGCCATTACAAGCCCATATTTCATATTCCATCCTCTTCCATGTTTCAAGGTGTTAAAAGCTCAATGTATATTCCCACTATATTTAAGCAGCAGGACAGCCGAGCGGCACAGACACCTCGCTGGCAGCCATTGACCTTGGCCTATTCAGCCTTCATTAGCTTTCAGACACTTATCACTCATAACTGGTTTTGTCCTCTCCACCATGCTGCCTCCTTCACTTCACTTAGGCTGGCAAATAATGGCAGGAATCCATTTATCTGCCATTTCCAACAAGTGCGTGACATTAACGAATTATCTGCTTTTCTCTAAGTGTGGCCAAGGTACCCTGGGAAGCATTCCTTCACTCCGGGTGCCAGGGTCAGCCTTTTAGACCTGCCGTTCTTCATTAGAGCCATTTTCTTCCTAACCTCTTTAAATATTCATTTGTTTTTTTGCTTTTTTTGCTTGCTGATTTCTGTTTATGAGCACTGTTGTCACTATATACTTTTTTTCCAGTAAACACAAACTTATTTGGATATGATTATTTAATGGCCTTGTCTGCGTTCTAGTTTTAGAAAGAAAAAAAATTGATCTGGGTTGGAAATGCATCTAATTTTGGTGCTCCATCTTCTCTGTGGTATTACTCACCTCTTTTTAAAAGTTAAAAAGCACACAATAAAGTGATAGTCATATAAGGAAGGGTATTTTAGTTTGTGCCAGACTGCAGTGAAATCACTTTCCAGGAGCCACATTTCTTACTCTTATCTGCTGACAGTTTAAGTCCAGGTCAACAAATTAACACAGGATGTACACACGGCAGGATTAAACAAAGGATTTCTCTTCAAGTGGCATGAGAACCCTCACAGTTCCTGGCTCTTAGGTTTGTTTTATGAATTCAGGTAACTGTTTGTCAGGCATGAAGCATGTTAGAATGTCTCCATGTCCATATGGGATTCCTTCCACTTCTCAAAAACATGCTGCAAAATGCATTTCCTTCACTAAATTGACCCTGGCATCCCATCCAGGCTAGGGATAGAATCAGGATCCGTCGTGACCAGGATAAATCAGTGACTAAGGATGAATAAATGAATGAATTGCGCTTTGCTTGTAATACAGAAAAGTAGTTTTTCCTGTGCAGTAGCGAAAAGATGTCATCTCGAATTTGTTTAGGACTCCAGACCATCCCAAACCTCGGGCTTGATCTAAAAACAACGTGACACTGACAGCTTTCAGTGCAGAAGCTTACACTTCTACCAAATTCCTACAGACCCGACTGTAAATTCTCCATTGCATCAGATGCAGTCAAACTCAATTTAAAATGGTCATGATTATTTTATTTTGTAACATTAATGGAAGTAAGGAGGGGCGGTCGGTTGTACATTTGCAATTCATAATCCCTCGCATGATTACATTAAGAATGTGTTCTGTCATATTTGATTAATGTATCTTGTTTTCCTTAAAACCGGATTAAAATATGAAAACTGACAGAAATGAGGCCATTACAAAGAATTATCAATTTTTAATAAACCACTCAAGAAAGGGAAAATGAAGTGGCATACACAAAGGAGCTGCTCAGAAATTCAGTAATCAGGATTTTGCTACATTTGCAATCAGTGTTTGGCAGTAAATGGGGAGTAGGCACTGCTGACTAAAGGCCCTTGGCTGGAACACACGCAATTAACATGAAAGGATCTCTTTGTGAGTGCATTCATATGGTGGAACAGAAATAAGAAATTGTATTGACCACATAAACAGTGCCAGTTAATATATATTTAGATATCTTCTTTCCGAAAATGATAATGGCATGGTTAAGACCGGGGTTAATAAAATAACTATTTAATTATTTACTTACCCCCCCTCCTCCTGAGTTTGCATTCTCTCCTTGTGCATCAGAAGTGTCCTTTGGGTACTTCGGGTTCATCCCCAGTCCAAAGACATGAGCTGTAGGCTGACTGGCATCACCACAGTGTGTGAATGTTTGAGTGAGAGTGTGTGCAATTGTGCACCGGGGTGTCCAGGGTGTCCCCTGTACCGAATCCCCCCTGGGATAAGTTCCAGGCTTCCTGCTACAATATGTAGCATAAGCTGCTCAGAAAATGGATAAATGAATGGATTTATATGTCTGTCTGTGTGTATATCATATGTAAGAATACAGCATGAATAAGGAAAAACACTACAAGACACAATTGAAGAAGAAGACTTTATTATTCCCACGCAATATACTACAGCACAGTTGATTTTTTTTTCTTCACATATCCCAGCTTTGAAGATTGGGATCAGAGCACAGGGTCAGCCATTGTGCAGTATCCCTAGGAGCAGAAAGGGTGCTGGGAATTGTACCCCAATCTTTCTTTACTAACTAATGAACTGGTAAATCTGCATACTGCCAGACAAGTGCTTTAAAAATTCTTTCTTCACCCTTTGAAGAAACTGTTTGTGTGCAAATGAAAAGGCAAATTTCTCTACAAAATGTCACTCATTATTGCCTACTCCAGTCATTATACAGCAAGTGAAAATAATAATGTGTTACTTCGTTAAACAAAACCATATGTCTGAATGTACACCATGACCCTGATCTTAACAATCAGCTGTTGTTCTGATGTTGGTGTGAAAAAAGCAGATCTGTGAGCTGGAATCAACAAAAAGCTGGAAAGCTTCCTCTAGCAGTATAAATATAAGCTGCAATCTGTTTACAGTTAGTGCACCACAGAGCGTGTAATCCAAATAGAAGTGATGTCATTTTGTTCGACTTGACACAATTCAAGAGTTTTTAAGATGATGAGATTATAATTCTCTGTTTGTGCGCCTTTCAGGTGCAAAACATTTCCAAATCTGCTGACTGGCATAAAATCATTACTGTAATGTTAATTCAAGCCAAGCCCTAAACAAAGCAGTGTAATGGTTCAACTAATGGTAGCAACACATTAATCCCTCAAAGTCCCGGGACCTGTCACTATTATTTTCAAAGTAGTTACTGCATTGCTGCAATTTAGTTACTGAATTACTGATTCATTGTTAATAAACTGGAATAAAGGATTAAAGGAATAAAGGATTAAAGATCCTCACTTCAAGGAGATGCCAACTAAATTTGGTGTTTGAGGACAACAACCTCCTCATTAATACACAACTCTCGAACTGTATAGTTATAATCACACCCTCAAATGAGGATGAGGTTCCCGTTTGATGAGGATGAGGTTCCCTTCTGGTGCCTTTCAAGGTTTCTCACTTTTCCATCTAAGGGGGTTTTTCTTTTCCACTGTCACTTCAATCACCTGGGTATTAAAAAAGGCTAATATTAATCTTGAATTGTTTTATTTTATTAATCTTTGTATAATATAAAACTTTTTGTACTAAGTTTCTTATGTTCCGTAAAGTTGCTTTGAGACAATGTTCATCGTTCATTGAATTGAATTGCACTTCTGTTATATTTAATCGGAGTAAGGTGAGGAACACTGCAAGGGATTGGAACCCAATGTGGTCTTCCACTGTAGAGCCCATTCAGTTGCTTTTCTTCTCACCACAGATCTAAAGAGTGGTTAATGTGGTGTTCCTGTCAGCTCAAACCAGTCCTCCCATTCTCTTCTGGCCTCGGTCATGAACAAGACATTTCTTACAAAAGAAATGCCACTCCCTGGATGGTTTTTCCCACTGTCTGTGTGTGTGTGTAAAAGTTCCAGATGATCAGCAGTTTCTGAAATACTTAAACCAGCCCATCTGGCACCAACAATTGCCCCCTGACGTCAAGTCTGAGAAGTTTCACATGAATATTACCTGAGGCTCTTAACCTGCTCACCCTGATAGGCTGATAGATAACTGTGAATGTGCATATGTACCTTTATTCCTAATAATGTGTGTACATACAGTACATATCATCCAAGACACACAGGAATTTTAACTAACTAATCTAAAGACCACTGTTAACATATTTAAAGCCCTTCTAACCTCCTTTCAGACCTCTAATACCCACAGCGAAGACAATATCCTTATTCCAGAAATGTAACACCACCACCCCCACTCAGCCACTTTGTATCGAAGCGTCTGGCTCTTTCTATAAGCAAACAGCTTTGAGAGGTATAGAGGTAAAAGTCCCATGAAATGAGAGCAGGCAGATAATTGAGTAGCCTAAAAACAGGAATCTAATTGTGCAGGCCCCTCTGGGGGCTAATATTGAACTATCTTATAATAGGCCCAGGATATTCTCCCCATGATTTATTGCCAAATCCCTGTATTTTTCAATACATTATAGTTCCTAAATTGTGTTTAAATTGAGTGTGGAGGAGCTGAGGCCATTAGGAGATGCAGAAATGAAGATTATATTTAAATATTCATGCACCCTGTACCTTATTATTGAATCTGAACACTAACAAAATCAATATTAAGTGCAGTTTGACATAAATGTATTTATGAATTTCGACTTTCTAAGTAGTGTATTTTTTCACTCAAAAATTGCAAGTATAATGTAGTAATGATATCAAAACAGTGTGTCAGAGTGCATTAGGGGAAGCGCTACATAAAACCGCCAGAGCGTCCATGTAAAAGTGCTTAGTGGGCAGAACTGTCTCTTTTTACAAACATCACTCATTTTACAGTCCCGTATCCCAGGCTTCTGCCTTGCTGTATGTGATAGTTAGAGAAAGATACAGTTGTCTCGTTTGTTCAGCCCGCTTGTGTTAGGACTGTAATGCTATGTAGTGTGGCCAGTGATTAGAATGGATGTCTCTCAGTCACTCCATCTGTCCAAATAAGTCTCCTTATCCTGCTTTCAGACTTCATTTCTCATCCAAATGTGTGGTGATGTCTTCTAAAGACACAGAGAGGACATTCAAGGCTACAAACCCGATCACAAGCTTCAATTTTACTCATCCATATCTCAGTTATTCTGCATTTTATTGTGTAATGCTCTTTTCACCAAGCTGAAGTGAAAGTCATCTTGCATTAGTATTATTTTTAATAGTTTTTTGTCCTGTTGTTTATAGAAACTCTCACGAATGTTAAAAGGGGCTTTATTGGGCAGAAGCCATGTCTCTGGATGCAAGATGATGCAGTAAAAGCTGCATGGGCTGAAGAAAGCATAGCATCAATCCAGGCAAAGAGAAAGCTCTCATAAATCAGAGATAGAGTCATAGCCCGCTGCTTCACCTTTAAAATTGTCTAAACTGACTCTAAGAGCCTGATTTGGATTGAGGCTGTCTATTCGCAGCTCTTATAAAAGCTTTATGCATCGAAAACAAACGGAATAAATGAGAAAAACAGAACATCGCATTTAAACTGTTGTGTGGCTCGGTGCTTTGTTATAGGAAGTAAAGCGATGAAGTAATGGAATACAAAAGAAGAACCACAGCAAAAAATAAATGGCATTTTTAAAATAATAATTTACATATTTCAGGCTTTCACTCTGACTTTTAACACATTATCACGCAAGTCTCTTCAAATCTTTTTTTTTTTCCACACTCTCTCAGTGCTCAGATCCGAGTTTAAAAATGATTTTTTCCCATTTCTTCATTCAGAGATGATATAACCCTGATAGTGAAAAGTACCCAAAATAAATTTGAGACACAATAATGATCAGTTACTCTGTTCTGAATCTCCAATGTTTCACGACACCCACTTTTCTTGCTGTTTTAGAAGCAGTAGAAAGAGTTATCTGTCACAGCAATAACATAAAAGTCTTAGGCAGTCCTACCGAAGGCCTGTAGGCATTTCTTTTATCAAGTTAAACTCTTAAAAGCCACATGCTTAGATTAGCAATATAAAGAACTATATATATATTACTCGCAGAAGAGCTCAGTGTGCAGAATGCAGCCCTCAAGACATAAGTCAATTTATATTCGAATTTCCATACATGCATTTTCCTGTTATCGTCAATATGCAAAAATGGTGCTTACTAACAAATAACGCATAATGTTCCCGAGCCTCACACATCAATAATTGCATTAAAGCCTTAAAAGAAAATGCAAGAAGGAGTGAGCAAAAAGACGGGTCATATAAAACGTGCAACACATTAAACACGGAAATGTCAAAAATATAAAGCTGGCTCTTCGCTCGTGCGACAGCTTTCCCATTTATCTCGCTTGAGACCCAGGCCCCAAAAGAAAATAAATAGCACCCTGTCTCCTGGCGCATCTCATTGAGTTACAGAGTCAGGGCTTCTCTTTATAGACGATGCTCATATCCAGACCTCCTGAGAAGGCGCATCAGTGTAAGAGGCCAGCAGTGAAAAATGGAGTTGAGGCCAGGTAAATGGAGTAGCCTACTTCTCACAGAGGAGGAAAATAACTCACATACTTAGATCAAGTAGCAGTCAAAGGGTAGAGAAGTTCAAATACACACTAAATGGTAATATTTCCTCACTTTACTTTAAACAGTGAGGGGGTAAAACGGTACTTAGTAAAAAAAAAAGACTGACCTGACGGAAAAAAACAGAAGATTTATATCCATTACTGTTATTCCTTCTCCTTTTTTGACTCAATTCCTGAGTATTCCTGAGACATTTCTGAATAAGGATGTCTGACAAATCTTGACATCTTTCGGATTCTTCATATATGCGATCACATGTTTTATATTTCATTGTGTTATGCCCTAAAATTTCACATCTCAATTCAATTTAGCTCATGACATCATGTCAACAATATGAGATTATAAAAAAGAATGATATAAAATGATACTAAGAATGGAATAAAATAAAAAAAAAAAAACATGTTGCTCTACACGTGACGCAATTAACGTAATGAAAATAAATTAAGTCCATGTTAAAATATCAGTGTAAATACGTCATCCGTAAATAATATATGCAGGTAGCACATATTTAGCAAAAATTCCATGCGAAAATGCATTGATTTTTTAATTCAATTCAATTCAGTATATTTGTATAGTGGATATTGTCTCGAAGCAGCTTTACAGGACATGTGTCTATCTTGTCCATACCTGCTTATTCCAGGACTACCCGGGTCACAGCATGTACGGGCGAAGGCAGGGTACACCCTGGACAGGTCACCAGTCCATCACAAGGCCACATTCACACTAACACATTCACTCTCATGGGCAATTTAGAGATGCCAATCAACCTACTATGCATGTCTTTGGACCGGGGGAGGAAACTGGAGTACCCAGAGGAAACCCCCAAGGCATGGGGAGAACATGCAAACTCCACACACACATGGCGGGGGCGGGAATCGAACCCCCAACCCTGGAGGTGTGAGGCAAACATGCTAACCACCAAGCCCCCCTTTACAGAACATAATAAATATTATTATTATACAAAAGTTCAATATTAATATTAGACTTATATTTAAGTGTGTTTGTATTTATCCCCAATGATCAAGCCTGGGGTGACTGAGGCGACTGTGGTGAGGAAAAAAACTCTCTTAGATGGAAGAGGAAGAAACCTTGAGAGGAAGCAGACTCAAAAGGAAACGCATCAATATATGAGAGAAGGGAGTGATTATTCACATGATGATGTTATTCATGTTACCCCAAAAATTACATGTGAAAATAAATGAAACGTGTAAACATAAGATGTGAAAATAAGATAATCATGTCTAAAAATCGTGAAAATGTCATTTCGTGAAAATCAATGAACTGTGTAAAAAAAACAAAAATCTTGAATAAAATAATGGAAATATGTTATGGTGTTTAAAAAAATCGCATAATTAAATGAATCACGTACAAATCACATGTGAAAAGGAATGAATTGTGTAAATGGAATATCTGGGAATAAATAAATTGTGCAAACAAATGAATCATGCATTAAACACCAAATCAATGAATTGTCTAAAAATCATCTGTGAAAATTAATGAGTCGTGTACAATAATCACATATAAATGAATGAATCTTGTTAATGATTCCATGTGAAAATGACACCGATGCAGTACATATGACAAGTTCATGTGGCTTGTAGGGGTTAAACAGTAGCCCATGTAAAAAAAAAACTACGCGTATAGCTCTTTTTTAATTTAGCTGCAAATAGAATCCCAGAAATCTGTTATGAAATGCCAAAATGCGATGTTGAAGTTGGATTCGGTCCTGACGCAGTGGCATCTGTCCTTCTCACACAGACATCCACTGTGCAGAAGCTGTGTACCTAATGATGGGGGGCACCGGTGCTTTTTCCAGCGTTTGCTCCCACAGGTCTGACATTCAAGATCTCTCAATTATGTATGAACAGCAAGCAATATCCTTTACCATCAAGCCCACACAACATGTTTCATCTTCCTGGGCACAGATGCCCAATCAAATTCTCAGTGTAATTATGATGACTTATTAAAAATGGGCCCAAACACATTATTAGTAGGACTGTAGTTAGTCTCGGCGGTCAGAATTAGTACACCATATTGCATGCGAATTACTTTAACTACTTTAAGTCGACCAGAAGATGGGTCTCATTTCAGACTCCTGGAAGCAGGTAAAATCCAAAGAGGCTGCGAAATAAGATGCAGCCGTAAAAACACTTATTTGTTTGTGCATCAAGATGACAGTCTCAAGGAAGTGCTGAAGTCAATGAGGTCGCTCTTAACACTGGATACAGCAAAAAAATAATTATGGCGCTTCCTTGAGTGAATTTAAAGGCGTGGTATAAAGGAGGAATTTGTATACATCATGCAAATCATGACATATTGTATTAGAAAGTGTTTTAGTGTTTAAGGTGAAATGCTGACATTGGTATTTAATGTTATAGTGGAGAGCAGAGTAATGGGAATACACAGCTCAGCAGAGGAAGAACATCTCAAACACCATGTTTATCTCCCACACAACATGGAGCCATTAAATATACATGCACAACCCATCCATTATTCCAACTCCAAACAGCCAAATCTGGATGAAGCTTCGAGAATCCCTCTGTTTTCAAATAAATAAATAAAGCATGCACTTGAAATTTCTTTTGTCTTTTCTAAGAGAGGAGAAATGTGAGGGCTTACAAGCGACTCATCTCTTCATGGGAAACATGAAGAGCTTTCTAAACACGTATAAATCAATCATGACGTTCTCAATTATTCTCGTCTGTCTTTTCTGTAAATTCAAATGATTTTGTCACTGGTTCTAAGACATGCATGTAATATTGAAGCAAACTTCATTTTTCTTCATTCTTAATGGTAATGTTCTTCAGAAACCAGCTCCTGTCACATGTGATTTTGGTGTAACGTTTGTAATTATGAAGAGCATCAATCTGTTGGGAAGTGTTAAATATTTAGATGCAAGAGGAGGGAAATGTATGCTGAAACAAGAAAATATTCATAGTTTGTCCATTTATAAGTTATGCTTTACTCTTGTGCTCTTTCTTTAGCGCCTTGACCGAACTATTCTAATGTCATGAGCTATGAACGGATTGGATACCTGCATTACACAGCAATAAATAAAAGGTTTAAAGCCTTAAAGCCAGTAAATAAAAGGTTTAAAGGTTTAAAAATAAAAGATACATTACACAAAACACTACAGGACAGATACACAACACTACAGGACAGATACACAACACTACAGGACAGATACACAACACTACAGGACATATACACAAAACTACAGGACAGATACACAACA
>JAOTRN010000019.1:5189029-5200547 GCA_028566695.1 Bagroides melapterus
ATACATGAAATGATATGAGCTGTACGCACCATTTGGACAAGTAGCTTCCATACTATAGGCGTATTGTCCACTGACCAGCTTAAGTGGCAAGAACTGGCCCTCAGTCTGTAAAACCTAAACAATATTATGAGACAAATGAGACACGTTAATTTCTCCAACACTAGAGGCGTAAACCACCACCAAAGAATGACCGACATTCCTAGACATAATGCTTAGAACAACATTACAGGTCATACAGCCTTATGGCCACAAGATGACAGCACAGACAACATATTACATGTTAAATAAACCGCTGTCTAAATATTACGTTGATAACATTTATTTAATCCCACATTGTTCTCTGCTGTGTGAGTAGAACGTTTTGAATAGAACGTTTTGCTTGTTGGATACAGTTATATTACTTGAAAAGTTTTAGAAATGTTAATGAACAAGTTTTTTTTCTCGGTAAACAAAATCTTTTTATTGTTAGTACTGGAAAAGCCAAATATGTATTTATAGTTATTAATATAGACACTTGTTATTGTTCACATATTAATATTTCTGTGAAGATTATACAAATGTAGCAGTACAAACTGCTTATATGTAGCATTACAAACAAACATTAAATATTTTAAAATATTATTAATAGACAGTAAGAAATATTATATAACATAAATAAATATTCCATAAGAATACGGTAGTTAATTTGCACGTATTTACAGCACCCAGTATCCAGTCAGCCTCTAATATAATTTATAGTTGCATTTCATTAAAGAAAAAGTATAAAGAGGAAAAGATAAAAGTAGCTACAGGTTTTGGCATATTTTCATATTTATCATTTTGTGGTCCACATCGATTGTGAAAACAACACCCAGTCTGCGTTACATTTTACTTGGCTGAGGATGTGTTGTTGGGTAGCAACAGGTGAATTAATCCAGGCTAATAGTGGCCCTGTGTTGCTAGCAGTTAACCAATTACCTCACGTAGTTAGGTACCAGTAACAACAATAATAAAAAATGATGATTCTTGAAGTGTATGTATTATAGTCATGTATTTTGTCTTTGTCAACCACTTAACTGAGAGTCACATGTACTGTAGGCTCATGACATGAAGCTGGGTTTTGATGCTTGTGGAACAAAGTATGCTTTCCTATTTGCTTTTTAAATGTTTTACTATAATTCTGCATTTGTTCTATCTATTTTTCTTGTAGTGTGATGAAGATGTAGTCCAGAAGACTTCCAGAAAGAAAGAGAAAACATAATTACACATGATCTAACCTGCACAGGACTGAGAACTGTGTTCCTCCTGCCTTGAACGGTAATGAACGGTTTCTGAATGTCAACATTTACTTGAATGAGACTGGCATCTTCCAGCGCCACTACCAGACTCCCTCTCAAAGCAAGAGACCATCTGAGCTAAAAGGACAAATGCATGTTAGCTTCTTTTACATGTAAAGCATTTGCAGACGCCCTTACCCAAAGCGAGTTACATTTTTGTCTCATTTTATACAACTGAGCAATTGAGGGTTAAGGGTCTTGCTCAGGGGCCCAGCAGTGGTAGATTAGTGGACCTGGGATTCAAACTCACAGCCTTCATGTTCTGATTGATCACTAAAAACCTATACAGGGACTTGTATGAAGGATACTCGACAAAATCAGATTAAAAGAAAGGAGTTTCCAGTGTCAGTGCCTCGTAATAGTCTGTGGTAATGCTGTGAGGTTTTCCATCTCTTAGTGAGGTGGTTTGTCTTATTAATATCAAGATATACCTCTTATAATGTAAGTGATTACAGGAACATAAAATGTAACTACAAAGGGATAGTATGTGTCATTCATTAATAAGGAAAAAAGTCCCTTGACACCACCCTGTCATTGATCATTTTTATATAACAGCATATTAGACACATTATAACCATTACATCAGACACATTATAACCAAACATACAAATGAATTAGTCAGAATTACCTCATTGTTCCAACTGTCCACTGGGATCACTCTGGTAACCTTTGAATATAAAATAATATAAATGTGTAAAAAGGCCCAATCAAATGTTCTTTTCTTCTGAAGTTTATAAAACATCGCTTGATTAAAAAAATAATAATAATAATAAGTTTTTTAAACTTCTACCTGGATGAAATCAGGGTCACACTGAATATGTTCTGTGTTGGGTGGTGAAGGAACTACAGGACATTTCATTACATAATTATGTGTCCTGCCTCCAAAACGGCTTATTCTCTTCATCAAGTTCAATACAATCACGTAATGGCCATGCTGAAAAGAGGCAATAAAAAGTTCTGTAATTAAACATAAAGGTAGTGAAGTGAATGCTGTAATTGCAATTAGGTTAAACAATGACTATAAAACCAGGTGTGCTATAGTAGTAAAGATTTGGTTGAGATTTAAAATGGGGTATACCTCCTGTTGCACAAAGCATCCGCTGTACATAACTCTGAAGATGTAGTTTCTGTCAGGATCTTTATGCAGACCAAAGCCACATGCTGACAGCTGAGCATTTAAGATCTCCAGAGACCCAAGATTGACTAAAAAAAAGATGTGTTTGCAAACAATGCAGCCATCATATTAAACCTGTGGATCCTGATATGCTATTTTACGATGCAATAACACTCAGTAACTTTTCAGCTGCATTGCTAACATAAGTGCATCTTTCTGACTGAGAAGAGAGAAACATGTTATATGCTGCCAGTTAGTAGCGGTGCAAATATAACTGTATAATTTATTATTACTTTATCTCTGTGTGCTGTTTATACTGAACTGATATTTTTCAACCATGCCATTTTGTCTCACAGACATCTCAAATCTTCCAAAAACTCAAATTTCATTTTATGCAGAGCTATACAATGACAATAAAGGCTTTCTAATCTATTACAACCAAAAAACAAAATGAGTTTTCTCAAATTGTTTCTTCTTCTTTGATTGTGGGACAATACAAGCACTCTTGTACATCACAAAGGATGTTTTAGTCACATCTACTTCACCTTGAATCCTTAGCATTGCTGAAAGCCAGAGTCTCAACCCTTCACTTCTCATTCTGTGGATCCAGAGTTCCATGTATTCAGAAAAGCACTCTACATCACCTTCTAAATATGTGAGTAAAAAATAAATAAGAATGAAAGCTTTGTGTTTTGTATTGTACTATGTACTATTCCTTTGCACTGTCAAGCACTTCAAGGTATCAGATAACAACAGTCTGTAATGTCTATAAAGGATGTAGCCTAAATGGGAAGCTGAATTTTAACCAATTATAGACATTTCACTGAGAATTACCGAGGAATTCTGCAGGTAGATTTCCCATCCATTCTCTGTTCTGTAGCCGCAAAACACCACCATGTAGTATAGGAAACACAAAACACCTACATGGCAAAAAAGACAGAAGAAGCTTTTCAACACAATCCCATAGATCTATAGTTTCATTTATCATGTCTACATAGGTGTATTTCTGTGTAAGAAATCGCAATAGAACATCATACTTACAAGAAAAACATCCTGAGGTGCATCAGGGCCATTGCTGACATGTTTGTGTCTGACACTGCTACTAGAGTATCCAGGGCTTATAAACTGAAGCATCACCTGTGTTTGTCTACTAAAAATCACAACCCAGTGCAAGGTGCATCATAAAACATCACAGGCTGAAGTACAAAGCGGTTAGGTAGAAAGCAAGGACAGTGTGATGAGTCTTTTGTTACCTTGGAGTATTTTAACATCCACACTCATCTACACTGTTAACTTTCAGTTTATCAAAAAGTTTTCATTTCGAAATCAAAAAGTCTTAGCAAGAGATCAGCCATCTGAAATTTGATTATACCATGCAATTTTCTACTGTGAACTGGATAGTAAAAATCTAGCCCTAGAAAGGATTTTAAAGGTAAATATTTAATAAAAAGTCTAGGCAGGCAGCAGTGGCTGAGGAGATAACCTGAGCAAGAAATGCAATGCACAGCCTTATTGTCAATTGTACCACAGCGCTGACTCTTAAATCTGATTAGACAGTTTGTTAGACTAATTTTTTTTCTTTATTAATGCACTTGTAAGAAGTTGTTATTGTTGTAACAAGTGCTTAGTGTAACAGCTGTTTAACAGGTACTTGTGGCCAGTTAACCTAATCCAACATAATCCATATTGGGAAAAAAAATTAACAAAGAACAATGTGTGATTGTTGATATGGCAAAGCTTCCTACGAGATGTTTGGGTAACTGAAGGAGTCTCCATTGTCTTTGCATATATAGTATTTGCCTATATAGAGCAAACCCTGTTTTGTGTTATTAAGGAATATCAACTCCTCAATTATGGCTAACGGTGTTATTGGTTAACGGCCATTTTGATGGAAGTTATTTATGCTGTGTGTAAAGAACATACATCTATTCACTATATCTGCTGTTTATGCTGGTTGAAAAGAATATGTCTATTCACATCTACTATTGTTACTGCCTCAAAAGAAACCCACCACATTTCTTCTGTAATGAACACAGAAGACACATCAACAACCACATTATCAAATACCGATGCTTATCCCTTAACGTATGTTGGTTTATCCGCGCTTAAATGTGATAGGACTACTGAATTTTGTGATCGTCGTACAATGGGGAAGTGCTAAATAAGGCGTTCACAATTGAAAAAATCATTCTTAAAATAATAGACCTAACGTACAATTATATAATAAGTAAAATATCACGCAACGAAAAATATCTATGTAAACACTGAAATAACTTACGTTTGTTGCAAACTGATTTTTAAAATTTTAAGCTCTACCCCTCCCTTCTACGACGTGATAGTACCTTCCAGAAGATGACGCACTTTCTTCGACGATTCTGTTCAAGCGGCCATTTTGATAGAAGTTTGAGGTTGAAAAATAGACCGGGGTATTTGTTTTATATTTTCCTGCAAAAATACCTTTGCTCCGGGAAATTTAATTCTACATCACAGAATCTTTATTTAACGACCTCCAGTTTTTGGCCGCGAGAACCTTGAAATAAGACAAACTAGACGAAAAAAGGGAGAGCGCGAGAAACCTTTCTACCATTCATTGCGCGAGCTCGAGGCCCTCTTTCATCCTTCATGGACGATAGTTAGCAGCGGCGATATATGGGAATATAAGCGTTAATCCGTTTAATCGATAGCTGTTATATTATATGTGATACTATTTTGGTAGATAACGCATATTATTTTGTGCATTGTTTATATTTGAGTTTGCATAGGCACGGTGTTTGCAACGTCCCTCGGTCAAGCTAGCTAGGCTAGCTAGCTAACTAAATTATTTACCGTGGTGGCTAACGCATTAGCTGGCTAGCACAAAGCGCCCACCTATTCTAACGTCCAGTACTAGCTAGCGACCACTGCGATTTCTAATTAAATAATGGAGACGTGTTATATTCGTGTGGCTGAGGATGAAAACGAAGAGCCAATGGAAATTCCCTCAGAGGAGGACGGGACAGTACTGCTGTCCAGCGTGGCAGCGCAGTTTCCAGGCGCGTGCGGCCTGCGTTACCGGAACCCGGTGTCTCAGTGCATGCGGGGAGTACGCTTAGTGGAGGGCGTGCTGCATGCACCGGAGGCCGACTGGGGCAATCTGGTGTACGTAGTCAACTATCCAAAAGGTAATCTGTAAAATGCACAAGAAAAACAAACGTGTGCAATTGTTGCTAGTTTTTGTAATAAGGCGATTTGCACTCCGTGGCTCCGGCTTGCACTTTATCAACTCATTGTTCTCCTAATTCTATACACCACGTTTCCAGCCAATGTTCTGGAGTCCCCTTTGTCTGGTACATTATAGTGTTTTTTTCTGTTCAAACACATTCCCTTTAACTTAGCTCTTTAAACTAATCAAGTATGTTAGAGCAGGGGAAACACTAAATGTGCAGAACATGTGTAGCTCCAGGATCAGGGTTGGGAATCTGTGACCTTCACACACCATATAGGTGCACTTTGCACAAAACCAGGCTGTTTCCATTGTGTTAAATGCCAGATTTATCTTATGTTCTCTATCCTGTCCAGTATTGGAAATGCACCACCTTAGGACCACAACTGACCAGATTTGGGTGTTGAACCATCACTCATGAAAATGGCATCCTGCTGGGTGTTTCCTGGGCACAGCAGCAGTATTGGCCTTTTATTTTATTGCTGACCACTAGGGGTGTCACAGTTTGGGATTTCTCAAGTATGAGAACTTAGTCTAAAAATATCACTCCGTTACTCAACCATAAACACACAAGAAAGCAAAGATTATTACAAAGGATGTACAAATATTCTTAATTGTTCTTTCTTGTAATACTCTGAAAGCTAATTGATGTAAATAAATCATCAATGTAATCTGACAGTGTGTGGCAGTGCAAGGCCAGAGAATACCAAAGTGTGTTTTAATTTGGATTTTGCAGTCCAGTGTCTAATTATAGCTATGAAACCGACACAACGCCACCGACTGCTTTATTAGACACACTCCTTACCAGGCCACTGCTGTGTCCATGTTTTATGTGTTAAGAATGGGCCATCATTTGAATAGTGTCTGATCAACATTGGTTCTGTTGTGCTCCTTTTTATTAATGTATGAGGTAGAATGGTGAGGACAAACTATTTATTTGATCACTGTAAGGAACACAGTGTTTGTGTTCATTAAACTGGCCACATGTATGTAGTTGACTGTTGTCACTATTGTCCTAACCTGGTATTGTTAATTTTTCAGACAATAAAAGAAAGATGGATGAAATGGATGCTGCTTCTGCTGTGAAAATTAAGAGGGGCATTCAGAAGACTTCAGACCTTATTGTTCTTGGCTTACCATGGAAAACATCTGAACAAGACCTGAAAGACTACTTTAGCACATTCGGAGAGGTGATCATGGTACAGGTTAGTAACAAGGTGTTTCTTCTTCACATTTGCAGAAACCGGGTCATGCTTCAGTTTATACTCTCAACACGTGTTTTCTCAGATATAAATTGTGCAGTTCAGCACATCATCTGACCTAAAAGCTTAAAAATGTTGTATGTATTGAGTGATTTTTTTTCTTTTCTTTGACAGGTTAAGAGGGATGCAAAAACAGGAAACTCTAAAGGGTTTGGTTTCGTAAGGTTTACAGACTATGAGACACAGATTAAAGTGATGTCCCAGCGACATATGATAGATGGGAGATGGTGTGACTGCAAGCTCCCCAACTCAAAGGTATAATTTCTGCCTTGTGTAATTATTTAATTAAATATTTATACTACACAGGATACAATTGACATGACCTGTCTAGTATAATGTAACCCTAGATGTGAAAGGGTTTTTTCCCTCCTTTTTTTATGTAGCTTAGACACATGCATTGTCCTGAGCATTATAATGTATTATGTTGTCATGGCCATGATTGTTTTTTTGATTATTGATCTAGTATTTCATGGAACAAGCTGGGTTAGACGAGCCTATGCGCAGTAGGAAAGTGTTTGTGGGCCGTTGTACTGAGGACATGACTGCTGATGACCTCAGGCAGTTCTTTATGCAGTATGGCGAAGTCACTGATGTCTTCATTCCTAAGCCGTTCCGAGCATTCGCCTTCGTCACTTTTGCTGATGACCAGGTTGGTTTCATACAGCGTGGCTAGTATTGTATCACCCCTTAGCTTAGGTGACACTTGTAACTTGGTCATTGTTTTGTTCTCCAGGTTGCCCAGTCTCTGTGTGGTGAGGACCTGATCATCAAGGGCACCAGCGTACACATCTCTAACGCAGAGCCTAAGCACAATAATAGTAGGCACATGTTGGATCGTGCTCGTTTTGGGGGGTTTGGGCAGGGCTTTGGTGGTAGTCGCAGTCATAACAGCAATGTGAATTTTGGGGCTCTTAGCTTAAACCCAGCTATGATGGCAGCAGCCCAGGCAGCCCTCCAGAGCAGTTGGGGAATGATGGGTATGTTGGCCAATCAACAGAGTCAGACAGCTGCCTCTGGCACCACAGCAGCTGGCCAAACAGCAGGTAGCAGAGAACAGGGCCAGGGCTATAGTGCAGCCGGCAGCAATTATAACGCCACCAGCTCAGCTAGTCTCGGCTGGGGCGCCAATAACGCAGCCTCCAGCGGTGGCTTTAGTTCTGGCTTTGGCTCCAGTATGGAGACGAAGTCTAGTTGGGGAATGTAATGTTACTTTGTTTTTGCAGTGTCCTTATTTCTAAATTAGGTAAGTACATTGAGATGAGAGTTAGCAGGCAGATTTTTATTTTTCTTGTGTTATGAAGAAATTTGCTTCTGAGTTTTGTTTAAAAGATGTTATACAGGAAAGAAAAATGCTTTATAAAATTGATTGGGTTAAATTGTGGTAAACACTACGTAGAAACTTTAATTTGTTTTCAATGAAGATTTTGGTTAAAACCTGATGATAATTCATTGCATTTGATTGTTTAAGAACTGTGTTTAGAGATGCTTTGTTGTGAATCTCATTTGAGTTGTATTGTGTGGAGTTGTTTGCATTTTTTGTTTAGAGTTTATGGTCAAGCCTTCATAAATCTCTTCTACAGTTCACCACCTCTTTTCCCATTTCCCTGGAAGAAGCGCTTCGTTGGCCGCAATGTTCGAGCGATCTCAGTATCAGTACCCTTCTTCCCATGTGTAAATGCTTTGCCATCAAAGAACACAGCTTCACTCTTCATTTACTGTGTTAGACGGTGGGTGTTGTCTTTTTCTCCCCTTTTCATGGATAAATCTGTCCAATATGTATCGCTATGAGAGCGAGTGAGATGGTGATGGATTGTTGGTGGGCCAAGAGTGAGAGACTGAATGAGCGAACAAACTGAGAGAGCGAACGTGAACGCAAGTGTGAAAAGAGCTGTTTGTGCGATAAAATTAAAAAAAAAAAACAAGATGACTGCAAGATGTGAGAAGAACCTGTGTGAGCGAGTGTGAACAGCAGCAGCATGTTTTCTGTCACATTATCAGATGGACATTCTTTATTCCTATTTCCCTTTTGATCTATCTCCTTTCTTCCTTTTCTCATATAATCAAGCTTATATAGTTACAGGAAATATATATGTATGTATCGGAATGTCTATCAATCTAAGTATTTGTATATTATCCGTTGTGAATGCTTGTATGGTGTGTGTGTATGTGTGTGTACATGTGTGTGTGTTCTATCTCCTCCCTGTTACTGACCTCCAAGTGTGAATATGTGAAGTGGTGTCTGTGAGAAAGCACTGGTGTGTGGGGGGGGTGTGCCAGCGAGCGTGAGCTCTGAGTGTCTCGAGGGGTGATGTGGCGGTGAAAGTTGAAGAATCCCTAAAGAAAGGTTGCATATGTTGAATTGCTTTGAATGCCATCTTATGTTTTGTGAATCAAAGGGAACTCTCAAATAAAACTAATTTGACTAGGTATTTGACAGTGGCTTATTTTTGATTGCAACAAAAATTAATTGAATTGCAAAAACTTATTTAATTCGCATGTATAGGGACCTTGGACTCCGCTGGCCCAGGTTTACATCAGATCCCAGAGTGAAGTCAGTTTTGGGGAAGCTGAAGACTGGAGTTGGTGTAGTGTTGGCGGCTCCAACACAATCCAACTGTGGACATGCTGCTGATTGCCTTAGACCTGAAAAGGGACTTCTTCACTTCACTGTAACAGGATCCCTGGAATCTCTATTGAAAATTAAACGGACTATTTCAAATTGGCTGGAGCACATAGGAAAAGAATCGCAATTGAAAATAAAGGGTAAAGAATATTGTCATGGAACAATGCCTGAGCCCCTCAGTCCCATTTCAAGTGATACTCATACTTTTATTTTTTTTATTTTTTTTTGTAAGTGACTCTATTGTGAGTTCTATTAGGTTTATCTTTGTTTTTGTTTTTGTTTTTTGTTTTTTTTTTAAAAAGCTGTCACCATTGGAAGGTTCATCAGTTGTAATTTTTAAGTGGCCTGATATTTCTAAAAGTGGGAATGACACAGTCTCTCCCCTCTCCCTTTTCCCCAGAACAGAAGCCTGTAAGTTTTCTTGTTTGTCATGAGCCAGTTGTAAAGATCCTCGGGGCGTTTGTGAAATATTTGGACTGTAATGGGGATTTGGCAGTAATTGGTGTGAATTTCTGGTAATTTTCAATAAACAAACTCATACAAATCTTTAATACTGTATTTTAAGACTCTATCCAGTTTTCTACAAGTTTCATTTTAGTTATTTAATGTGTAAAATAAATCACGTTTTGCAAACAAATGTTTTACCTATATAGAGTGTTGGTTTTTTTAGGTTAGGAAGGTTTATGAAGTGAGACTAGAGATTTAGATGAATGGAATACTTTTGATTGAGCCAAATAAATGTCTTAAATTAGGATTGTTTGGAATATTGTTTAGTATTTGAGCCATTTAAAAGCATAATGCTTAATACACGTCTAAATATGTTGTTTATTTTTATCATAATTTTAAAGGCTGTTACTGTTAGTAATAGAGGAAATATGACATTGCCAGTCATACGATTTTAACCATGTTGATAATTGACGTTTTTCGTTTATTACTTTTTTTGGCCAAATAAATGGCCAAAATGGCCAACTAACTGATGCATGTGATTTTAAGTACTGTCTGTTGTTACACTTAAACCTGTCCAGAAAAAAAAATCCTCAGAGTATATGCATCGTTGTTAGTTTTCTTCTATAGGCTGAATTTTTACTTTAAAATACAACTACTTACTGTTGTTGCCTCAACTTTATTTTCTGTGTTTAAAGTATGTCTACTCCTTCAGGGTCATCAAAAAACCTCACAAAACCAGACGCTATTGCTGATGTATTTATTAATACTTAGGACTGAGTTTTCAGCTGTTTATTAAGTGTGTAATATGACCTTGGATGATTTTGGTCTTTTTATATACATGCAAGTTTAACATGCAGAGAAAGTCTTCCAGAAGAAGTTCTTGCACTGGGATTTCTCTCGTACAGGTGGCAGACCGAGAGCAGCTCTCTCGCTCAGTTTACTCAGCTGCTCGAGGTCCATGGTTTCCAGGTCTTTGATGGTCATGTTCATTTCAGCAAGGTTGGCCAAAAACTTTGTCATGAAGTCCTTCTGCTCTTTGGTCAGCACCTAGGTGAGAAATGTTATTTATTATGATTGGCTGTACCCAGTAAAGTGATGGGAAGGGTTTCTTCTTTCAGGTCATTCTGAACATTTACTGTTACTGTACCCTCTTCAGGGTTGTGATGTACCTGGAGCTTATCTTGGGAATATTATCCCCAAGGGTCTATTCAAAGGCAGGAATACACCCTGGATGGGACTCCCATCTATCACAGGCACCATGCACACTCACACATTAACACCTAGGGGTAATTGTGTAGCCTGTAGGAGCCAGATGTATGCTAAATTCATGAATGACTCAAGGAACCCAGAGCTGTGAGGAGATTTTATGACATTCCAAAGTTAAAAACGTTTCAGTACACCTTTTACAATCATAAAGGAGACTTAAAAGAAATTATTTAAGAAGCAATGAAACTCATCATATATTCATACTCATTGCTTGTTGAATTGTGTGTGTATGTATGTGTGTATATGGGTATGAGATACATATATATATATATAGATATGACATATGAT
>JAOTRN010000019.1:5213914-5224784 GCA_028566695.1 Bagroides melapterus
AGACAATTAACAGATGCCTATCAGCCTATTGGCTGAGCACGTGTCTTGGGACTGGGGAAGGAAACCAGTGTATCTGAAGAAATCCCCCAAAGCATGCGGAGAACCCGGACATGCAATCATACACACAAACACAGTGGAGGAAGGATTCAAACTCCCAATCACAGCAGTGTGAGGCAACCACTAAGCCATCATGACCCTATAATTATTATGATTATCTTTAGTGTTTATTATCATCATTATTATTTCCACAATACGTAATTACATACACATAACAATCTGACGCTTTATGTTGACACACTTCTTTTAATCCATTTTACATTCAAATCAATTTCGTTCGTATAGCACTTTAACCAATGAACTCTAGATAAAGCAGCTTTACAAAAAGAAATAAAAGCTATGTCTGTTTGCACCCTATAACCGAGCAGACTGGAAGGAACAAAATGGTTATTAATTATGATCTTGACACTTACCCAGTCACAGCATGGCTCCCCTGTGCCCACCTTAGCAGCAATGCTCTGAAATATGTCCTTTATATGTGGCCTGTCCAAGAGAAAATACAGTCGTCAGTAATCACAGGAAAATCATTTGAGACTCCATAGAAGAAAGAATAAATCTCTCACCATGCTTCCTTGTCTCCACCAGGCATCAGTGATGGCCCGTAGCGTGCCCCCTCTTCTCCTCCACTTACTCCGCTGCCCACAAACAAAAGGCCTTTCTCCTTTAAGCTTTTACACCGACGCTGCAAACAGATTCGTGTACAAGTCTTTCACATTCTGAGATGTGTACAAACCTTAAATGTGTGTAACTGTACTGGACTTACTGTTGTGTCCCTGTATTCAGAATTACCCCCATCGATAATGATGTCTCCAGACTCCAAAAGAGGCACCTGTTGAATATCAAGTGTAAGGCATGGTGATTTTATACTACTGTATAGAAACTGAAATGAATTAAGTCAGTACTCAGGATAACAGTACCAGCTTGTCTATGAAATCATCGACAGCCTGCCCAGCCTTGACTAGAAGAATGATGCGTCGAGGGGTCTTCAGTTTAGAAACCATTTCCTGTAAAGACTCTGCACCAATCACTTTAGTGCCTTTGGCTTCATTCTGCAAGAAGTCATGCACCTTGGAGACCGTCCTGTTATAAGCACACACCTGAAGGAGGAAAGGAATTTCAACACATCAGTAAGAAGCTGGGAAACTGAGACAATGTTAAGAAAAAGGAATAGACAAGAACCGTGTTCGCTTACAACAAAGCCATGATCGTTCATGTTCAGGATCAGATTCTGTCCCATCACAGCCAAACCGATGAGAGCAATATCCGCTCTGTGAAATAAGGAAATGTGCAAAATTAAGGAACAAGAAGTGAATAAAATTTCTGAGAAACTATTGAGAGTGCAACAATGTAAGGGTCCTAATTATTCAACAGTTGGCCTGTAAGATATTACAGGTAGATATTTACAGGAGATATTTTTGGTAATGTAAAAGATTATATCAGGAAGTGAAACAATATATTTTAGTAAAGTTAAACTAACACTAAATTAGTAAGCAACATTAAGATAAAATTTTAAGACACTGGTCAGTGGATTCCTTTTGGGTTTTTAGAGGAAAAGAGACGACCTTACGCTCAAACTGTCTAATCCCAAATATCCCATTACATTTCATATAGTGCACTACATCGATTATTTCATATACGATGAAGTGCTCATAGGGAATACGAAGCCATTTGGGATTTAGCCGAACTCGACGCTGACGAAATTAAAAAGCTCTGCGATTTTACTTTCATTTCAGGCAGAACAGTTCAAATCTAGATGTATATCTACATTTAAATGTCACTCATAAAGAAAGGACACTTACTGCGCCATGGTTGAAGAGGAGTTCTTTATAAATCTGCCCTGTGTTAAAACGGATCTTACAGCCACTTCACTACACTTCCTTATTCCCTGCTTTTTCTATTAGACCTGTCACCCAATGGGCTCACTCAGGACTTGACGTCATCCAGACGCACCGGTTTTTAGTGTCCGTGCTCTCAGTGATTGGTGGAGAAATTCTGAGCTGAGATAAAAGATCTCTGATTGGCTGAAATCCGCAGTAACGCCCTTTGCGAGTGATACCACTGATTTTCTTTTCGATCAAAAAAAAAAAAGACTAAAATATGGATACCGTTACTTAGAAAAGCCTTTTTTGTGTATAGGAGAGATATTGTTCCTGAAAAGAATGTACAAAAAGTGTAGTATTTTTGTAGTTTCATTCCATCTTTATCATTTGATGGATGGTGTGCTTTGTCAGGATTTGGCCCACTGCTGCCCTATCCCGCACGCACGACGTGTGAAACTTGTATTCAAACCTATTTCAGAGACTAAGCTTATTCACTACTGGTTTCAAATGGTTTCCTCTCATTTACGTTTTTGTTATTTTATATGTAAATTGTTATTTATCAGCTTTAAGAAGAGAAAGCCAAGTTATTGATATTCAAAGGGTTGATATCTGGATCGAAAGTATCGGCACTTCAGTATCAATCCGCCCATCTCATATCACACCGAATAGACAACACAGAAACTGTGTCCTGAACAACACTCCAGAACAGCGTTTTAAAACCTTTTTGTAGCCAGGGGCTGTAACTGTAAAATAAATCCCAGACAAATATGTGCACATTTAACACATTTATTAAATCCATCTATTATGTCTGAACTGAAGCATATCTGAGGAGTGCTCAGTGTCAAGGACATTACTGAAATTCCACAACACAAAAGAGGTATCATCATTTTCAAAACATTGCTGAATTATTTGTACTACACTGTATGTTTCATTATGTACTGCTGAAAGTGTTGCACAATACTTTTTGTTCTACTCCTGAGAACTTTCTCCATTTGTTGTTTTAGACACTTTAGGTTAACCGTACAGGCATGCCACTGCAGCATAAATATTAAGCCGAACTTTACACAGAAACTGCCTATAATTCCTTATTTATTACTATATACTCTTAAAATAAAAATTTAAAAAGAAATCCATTATGTTGCTCCTCTGGTGAACAGGGTATTTTCCTTTCCCAAATGGTTAAATTTAGAAGAACTTTAGAAAGCTAAAATTGTTAACTGAGAATTCTTGAGAATATATAATTAATACCTATATAACCTTTTATAAATAACTAGTTTATTAGACCTGGCAGCAGGACACCGTTTTAGACAGTGCTCCCTCTGCTCTGACCTACCTACCTCATTCTATAAAGATCAGAGCATACGGACATGAGCGTTTCCATGAAACTGTTGAACTGTTAATATTACAAAGTTCCCTTTTTTTTTTTAATGTTTTAGGACTCTGCTAAGCTGGCGTTGATCAAGATGGATATAACTCCCTGACAGTGCTGTTGATAATACTTCCTCCATCCAGTATTATATTTTAAAAGTTTCCATGCTGCACTTTCTCACAGTTTCAAAATCAACAAATTTATTTAAGCTGCCAGCTCATTCACATGAGTAAATACACTTTGGATTGGTAAATAATCTAAAATGATCCACATACTCTTATATTTTACACATTGCTTAAACCAGTTTATTTCCCTTCTTCATATATGGTGTAGCTTAATAGCATTGAAGTTAGAGGTGTTCTTTTTCAAACAAAAAAAATAAATAAAAAAAAAAGTCTGACACCAGCTATGTCCTGAAACATGGATTATTAAATATGGAAAGGTTAACAACTACAGTGAATGTGATGCATACAAGCAAAATGATCGTGTGTTTCCAGGCAATTATTTGATGACTGACACTTTAAAAGAACGAGACAGGTGACGGTTCCTCTGCTAATGCGCTGGATGGACTTTATTGTTACCTCATTCACTAAACAGATCAATGGTGCAAGATTACCATACACAGAATTAAGATATCTGCATTACACATCTAGGCTATACAGCGAATGGATTATAAGTATTACAAATACAGGAGACATATTTACATTTTAATCCAAGCTCCATACAACATGTAATATTTACAAAATAAGTATGAAAATGAAGCCAATCTGACAAATAATGTACAGTGTTAACGCCTTGGTTTAGCTTTTTGTCTTTCAGCAAAAAACGAGTGGGAGGTTAATAAAAGGAGGCCTCTGAGAGGGAATGTATACCAGAGTGGTTCTGAAGGCAGCATGGGAAAATGCAATACAATGACTTAAAAAACAAACATTAAATGGCATATGAATGAGTAATGATTAATTCTGGAATTCCTCTAAAAATATAGTCCCTGATATTTAGAAAATAAATCTAAACAGTATCCCTCCCCGCATCATCATAACTCTGAAGTACACAACTGAACTCAAACGGGTTGTAGGAGTGGCCCAACCGAACAAAAGGAACAAGAAGCACTACAGTGAACCAAGCTGGCAGTTTCCAAAAGAAAAAAAAAGTTTTCCCTTTTGTTCTTACACCAATGCAATTAGTGAATATTTGTCAGTGACAACCCCAGAGGTACATTCATTCAAAATCCACTCCCAACATAATCCGACCTGATCTTATCCTATTTTATTCATTTGTGTAAACACCAGAAATCCACTTCAGGCTTTATTTGATCTGTTAGTTATCACCTCTTAAATGTGCAAAAAACTGCAAATTAATATATACACTGCAAAAAACAGAAAACAGATGATGCCTGTCTTGGTCTATACAGTTCTAATGTCTCTCAAAAGTAAACCTCTTTGCTCTGTCAAGATTTGTGCAAATTGTTCATATGCTCTTGCAATCCGTTACATCACATTTTCCTTCAACTCTGAAATTCTGATGAAATGATGGCATGACAAAACCATTTCCCCTTACAATTGTCATATGAAATATACAAAGGTCTAATAACATTTTAAGAAAATGTCTTTGCTCGTCACATATCTTTCTCAGGTTTCTCAGGTTGGCTGACCTCAGAACAGGATCATAATCTTGGCCATTTTGCTTTCACATGACCTTATGACTCATTAGAGTCATCAATAAACTTTGCTTCATTAGAAAGGCATGCCTTAGATTAAGCTGAAAGACTGCATTAGCTTTAGAGATTACACGAAGCACAACAGCCGGCTGGTTGGCTGGCCAGAGGCTTTCTGTGCGTCAAATCACGTAAATCTCCTTGCCAAAACCGTCCGTTAACGCAAGGCAAAGCCTGAAAGTCTGATCAGTTATGTCTCTCAAACACTAACTGCATCAAACATTAACAGAGCAAATCTTCTCATTATAAATTAAAAAGCATGAGGATATATTCGATCCCTTTTCTATGCGTTATTCTGCAAAATATTTAATCCTTCAAACAGTGTGGGACCAAAATCTACTTCAGTGGTCTGTTTGTGTGCATGTGCAAAACTATCAGCTGAATTATCAAAAAAAAAACAAAAAAAAAAAACAACCCTTCTTACAACATCCTGCTTTAATTTCCAATTCAGATTTAGGTTAGAGATAGAAAACAAGCAGCATTAGAGAAAAATAAGTTAACGAGTATTAACAGGAATAAGTTATCAAGGTTAAATTCATAAGTTCAAGGTCAACATAGTCACGGAGCTATTTAGTGATGGAGAGCAAGAGGCTGCTTTACCTCCATTGTATTATTATTATTTAACTAAGCTCCAATATCAGTACCGCACTCCTCCTTTGCGGACATCAAATCCGCCTGGCTAAAATAACTGCTGCGATCTCGTTATAAATAAAAGATCGTGCGGACAACAGCGTGTAAAGGAATGTCTCTCGTTTCAAAATGACTAGTGTGAAAGCACAGGAATCCTTAAAAGTATTTACAAATGACCATCATCTCATTTCTCTCGTCGGATCGCTCGGTTCCGTTCTGTGACTTATTTTAAATAGTTGATTTTCGGAAGTTAATGCTGTGCAGATGAACTGCATAAACGTCAAGGAAATAGTGTTCTCTTTCTTATGTCCATCCATCCTCCAGTGCTAGGTAGTAATGTAATTTTATAAATGGGTATGTGTTATCCCTTTACTATTAAACACGATTAAAATAACGCTAAGCAAATGTGCTGCTGCATTGCTTGACGCACCACAGAAACTAAATCTGTCTGTATTCTTCATCCAGATCCGCAGTAATACTCAGAGTAAATGCTGACTGGTCCCAGATTTAGTCATACAAATCATTAAAATTCATGCCTTGGCCCTTGTACGTGTCCTTTTCTTCCAGTGTTGGGACGTCTACTCACTAGTGTAAAGACTAACGAGCTATTATTTTCTATGAAAGAAATATTTCTTTTTCAGTTAAGTGATATAGTGTATTTCAGCTATGTTCAGTGGTACTCTGTGAGGCTTTGTAAAGCAAACTGCTCATATCCTGAGGACTGCTGCTGTGGCCATGCGGGAGAAAACGGACCCGACTCAACAGATAACACTGGTAAAGACAATCGTTACAGACGAATAATAACTCAAATAGAGAAGAGAAACTGCTCGGAAGAATCGTGCACACACAAACAGACTATTACGACATGCTACTAGAAGAAGGTTCCGCTACGGCAGAGAACGGAAACTTAAAGACGAAAAGGATTCAAACGAACAAAAGAGCGAGAGGTTAGGAGAGCGAGAAAGAAAGAGAGAAAGAGAAAGAGTAGGGGGGAGGGGGGAGGGGTGGCCAGAAACTCAAGAGTTCTTTTGCTGGAGAGGAGATTTAAGCCACAGGTCTACATACAAGAGAAAACCATCAAGAATCACAAAGTTTTAATAAGTGTTAACACTCGAAGGCTAGGGAGAAGAAACGGAGCACGATCTCTTCAAACTGAGAAGCTTGTTTAGTCCTTCAGCAGAGCAGAGCGTCTTCTCGCCAGTTTGGACCTGCAGGAAAAAAAAAGAAGAAGAAAAAAGAACAGGACGTTAATTTAATAAAGGAGTTAAAGAGAGCAGAACTTCGATAGAAGACACACACAGATATTACTGAATTGTGCCTCAATGGCAGAAATGTGAGTCTGACACTGAGGGAAAAGAAAGTTTAAAGTATAATCTCTCTAAGTGACACATAGTAATGTCAGATCTTAATAATCCTACATATTAATAGATTGAATTATTCATATTTCCATCAGATAAACACAGATAATATAATCATTTACATGGTACCTTATTGTTCCTGCTAGCAGCGGGTTAAAAGCATACAGCCAGTCGTTCATGTCTTTATCGTTGTTGGCCTGGAGCAGAATCCCTCTGTGCTTAGTGCACACGGCGAACGTGTTGGGAGTCTAAAAGATGACAAATAAACAAGCAGTTAATTGACTCGTCATTTTGTGGACACGATTTATATAGTGAGTAGTGATGAGTGTTTACCTTGAGCATGGCCTGCTGATCCTCGCTATACTCCACCTGTGCAGTGGACAGGTTCAGGACACCTCGCTCCACCGGGTCCTTGTCACTGTTGTAGATGAAGACATACGGGCGGCGAACTACCACATAGTGCTTCACCCAGGAGTTCGAGCGTGGCTCCATGAAGCTCAGGTATCCCTTCTTAGACACCACAGAGCTACGAACAGAAGAAAATAGCTCATTTTTTAAACAACCAGGAGCTGATAAAATACATACATTCATATATTATAGGAATGCTTGAGTAAAGTTTGGCAAAGACAAAACTTTACCAACATTCATAGTAGCATTGTACAAATATATTTTGCACAAAGGTTGTTCCACATAAAGTATTCTTAGTACAGAGAAGCATGGCTAAATTTTCACGACAGAAATCTCGTTTCCAACACAACTTAAATCAAACATCAATCAAAGTTTCTGTTCGGGTTTCCTGTTAAAGCGTGTGACCGGACTAACCCAGGCCTCATCTCCTCAATATCGGGCACCAGGTTGAGGAATTCGTGTTTGCCAGCACGAGCCAGGTATGATGTCTCCACGCTAGGCACCATGGGGAAGTTCTCATAGTCAGAGCATGAGGGGCTGGTGGCGCGGGAGCTGGGCTCAGGAGTCCTGAAAGAAACCCACAGTTTAGGACCTAATGCGTAACCTCGGTGTTTCAATCAACAAAAGCCAAAAGAAAAACCAGGCAAAGATTTGTTTGACTGAGAAGAAAAAGAAGTGCAGGCTATTGAGCAGTGCATTAACTTACTTCTGATCTGAACAGCGAGACTCTGCCAGGGAGGGGCAGGTAGAGGATGGTGTAAGGGTGGCACTGCTGAGACTGGTGACTGACGGATCTCGACCCATGGGTGAGATATCAGACAGCTAATGAAAAGCAAAACAGAACAAAATCTTTAAGACTGACTACTCTTGAGATGTCATCTTCAAAAGGATTCACTGAACAATCAGTTGTACCTGGCAGGCGCTGATGCTGTTGCACATCTGGTTATAGTCACTGTTAAAGGTGTGAGTCAAAAGGCGGAGGCACTGAAACGAAGAACGTCGCCGTATAAACTGCACAGTTTTTCGATTTACGTTATAATTAAATAACCATAACTTGAACAAATTATATAATGTCTAAATTAGCTGCTTGTGAGTCTGTTACCTTGGTGGCCAACTCCTTCTCACGGTCCACCAGGCTCTCAATGTCAGTGGAATCGTATCCACTGCTCTCGCTGGGTGTGATGGCGCTCTCGAAGGTGGTGGAGGAGATCTGTGAGGAGATGCTGGTCGAGGTGCTCAGGGTGCCGCTGCTCAGGCTTGGAGAGAGAGAATCGCTCAGAGACTTCTGAGGAGCCGACTCTACCAGTTTCTCCCGCAGGAGCAGGAGATGACGTGTCTTCTCCACCTGTATACACACACACACACACACACACACACACAGTAGTTATGGAGATTAGACTTAAGGCTTCATAGCTGATGGTATGGCTTTGCACTGTAGACACAGGACTTCAGACTAGAGCATTTTCTGGACTGAAGATTGAAAACATCTGAAACTGAGTAACCACGGGGAAAAAAAGTATCTAAAAAATATTCTTCCTCTCACATTTTTGAAGTTTAGTGTCAAATTTTGCATGCCTCACCTCATGCAACTGTTCAAGTTTCTCAAGCTCCCACTGGTGCTCGAGAATCAGACTGTCTCCTCTGGGCCGCCACCCAGCCAGGTTCTCCTCTCCACGAACGTACGCCACCGAAGTGTCCAGAACTTTCCGTCTTCGCCTCTGCATCCCTGTGCATGTACAAACACACATTTATACCTAGAACCTGGAATGTATAATTTCCATTCACTGCAAAACAGACAGGAACTAGAAAAGAAGGTCATAAGCACACAACTTGCCTGGGCTTCCTGTGTCGGCCATCTTGCACAGGCTGAGCTCATAGATCCCAGTCACTCTGTTACTGTAAGCAGAATAGCGGAGCACAGAGCTTGAGTTTTGTTCGGTTAAACTATAGAACACTCTTTAAAACTTTAGAACATTTACAAGACACAAAATTAGATATATACTGTATGTAATACTACGTTCTTACGAGCTAGAATCTTTTTAGAAAGCTAGAATCCACTCAAATGTCAATTCAAATAAAGGCCTTTTTCTACTGTACATAGTGCCAGAATTTTTATCATCAGAAATCTTCTCTTTGGCAAAAGAAAATTTTTCCACTGGCCATTTTTTAAAATTCCAGCTGGACATTTGATACCTGCTTAAGACCTACGGAAATTAATGACACTGGGAAAAATAACCAAAGTGGAAACTTCAACTTTATATTTATAGTCCACAGTGGAAAATGTCTTGTGTAATCAATTTTCATGCTATGTAAAGTATGCCACATGCGTTTGTTTTGTATGTAATGTTCTACTAAAGAGCTCACCAGTCAGGAGTCTTAGAATAGCCACTGCCAAACAGGCTCCTCAGAGAGCGTGGAGGTGAGATCTTAGCATCTCTGGAGTAAAACACCATGCAGATATCTTTGGTGATGATGGCAGGCTGGATGCAATGGTCAAGCTGGAAGAAGAAACCATACGGCAGACTCAGAATCTATTCAATAAATTCACCGAATTCACTCTAGACACTTAAATGATACAGGATCACAGTGCTTCATCCATATTTAACCATTAAACCGAATCTAACATTTAGACTGTAGCTTTACGCTTTAGCCGATAGCAAATCTTCAAGCGCATGGTGAGTGGATTAAACTAACCTCAAGGTACGCAGACAGGGTCATATAGATCTTTTCTCCACAGGGAGTGACACGGTTGAGGAGGAGAGAGTTGTGCAGAGAGCTATCCCATACAGCCTCAAAACGGTAAAACGTCCTGCACAGAAGAGAGGAAAGAGGTCAAGACTTCGAGTCTAAAGTCTAAAGCATTAAAACATTTCAACTCTCCTCCAGCAACAATGTGCCACAAAATGCAGTCTATAAAATCACTAATATGCAAACGTTTCATGGGTACATTTAGAGAAAGGTGTGTGAGTAGGGAAAAAAGGAACCACGTCAGACCTGTGCACGCTGAGAATATGTCTTAATTTGTGGTAGCTGTATTGCAATGATGCTGTTGCTTATACTGTTTCTGTAACATGTTTCACAAGTGAGCTGCTTGTGTTCTCCAGGCCATACATACAAACATAAAATGGTAGTAATCTCTTAGCGAAGGGTTTTTAACTGTATATCTGTTTTGGATAAACAGATATATACATTTATTAACAAATATTTTCTGAATATTCTATTAAGATTATTTGTCATATCTTGAAAAAAAAACCCCAAAACATATATAGTTTAATTTCAAACATAAAGCACAGACGCATTTACAATACAAGGGCAACACTGACATGAATGTGAAATCTCTATCTCTCTCTCTCTCTCTCTCTCTCTCTCGCAATCTCACAGCCCTGGGTGTGAAGGTTTTCTCTAAACATCAATGGAAAAAATACCAACATAATGCGTTATAAACAATACAAATGATAAATAGCCTGAACAGAAAACTGTGTATTACGTCTGTAATGGATCAACTAGTCATATA